>PXIH01S0000821.1:34881-47466 GCA_003024985.2 Euperipatoides rowelli
TTATTGCTTTTTTTTTATATTCAATAATTTTTTATTCAGTAATTAATGCTTGTAAATTGAATAGAATTGTTATTGCTCTCGCGATCTACCCAGTACCGTAATGGCTCGGCGATCAACCACCGCTAGTATATAATAAGTGACATTTAAATTGGCATTTCAGAGGACATATTTTAGGCTTGCAAATTTTCAAAAACCCTGCCAAAGAACAAGTGAATTTTAAATTTTATTTTCCCCACGATTTAATCCAGTGATCCAGAAAGTTCAGAAATTCATGTGCTCCATATAGTACCTATTAATTTTAAAAAATGCATCTACCTGTAATTTAAGGAAAAATAAGAAAACATAGCTTAATTGAAATTGAATTTTATCATTTTTCCTTTAAATATAAATGAGAATACCAGCTTTTTTACTATTTTCAGGCTATTTTTTTATTACTATCCTATACAAATACAGTATATACTCGTCTCCGATATATGAGTTGAAAAGCTAAGTATAGCTTATACAACGACAGTGTGAGTTAATACTTAAATCCATTATCAACAAAATATATATCTAGTGTGTTCTTAAAGGAGTCTAAAGTCTTATTTAATACTTTTCAGGAAGAGAATTCCAAATATTTACAATTTTATTTGTAATAAACATGTATCTTGCTCGAGAGTGGGTAATCTCAAAATTTAGTTTAAAAGGATGACCTCTAGTATTTCTTTCTACTGCTCTGTTAAAATAATTTTTTATGTGTTTGAAGAACCATGCTTTTGAATACATAAATGAAATTACCCCTTATTCTTCTTAATGATGGAACAGTTATACCAAACTCCAACAATTTCCTTTCTCTAGCATCAAAATCCATAGGCCTATCTTTTAGTTCATAAATATGTTTAGAAATTCTTCTTAAAAACCGGTCCAATCTATCGTTATCCATTTTGTTTAAAATACAATATGCTTGTGAGCAGTAATCAACAACAGGTTGAATAAAATATTTATAACAAATAATGAACAATTCCAAATCACTTTAAAAACAGATTTAACAATCTAAAATATAACTTTAATAAATAATCAACCTGATTGCCAAATACAAGTCTAGAATCTATAAGCAAGTGAATTTTGCGAGCTTGTGTAACTTGTGATTTTTTGCTTATTTAAACCCTACTAATTTAATATTTTTCAAAATATCACCATTTTAGGCTAATTTGATCCATTATTTTTTTAATTTATTTTTCAGGTTACATCATCAGTACATCTATCCATCACCATACATAGCTACCACTGCTGGTATGATGTTGTCTCCTCATTCACCTTTGTCTCCTTCCGCAGCTGCTGGACAGTATTATGATTATTCAGCTGCTTATGCAAGTCAATATGCAAATGGTTATGAAACTTATCCTTATGCATCTAGTCCTGGCTATGTAACGCCAGCCTACACATATGCAACAATTCCACCAGCAATTACTGCAGGGACACCAAGTCATTTTGCCCATTATCAGCCACAGCCACAGCTTCAGGAAACTAGGATGCAGTAAAACAAAAACAAATAAAAAGGACACAAACTTGCTCTTTTAAGAGAACTAGTTTCTTTATACAAGTGATTTAAGACTCTAGAGATTGGGAGACGTTGGGGGATCTACTATCTGATCTCTTTTAATAAGGATGACAAGCAATTAGTGGAACCAAAAACTTATGGGATTAATAATATAAAAGTAAAAATAAATAAAAACTACTAGAAGTATATCATGGATAATTATCTAATTTTGTTCAAATTTCTTTCTAAACTCTAAATTTATGGTTCTACTAATAGCATTTAGTCCTAACACTAAAGATTATTTTATGAAAATGTATAATTATTCATGGTGATTAGTCATTATATGTTAAATGTCTAAACCATTGTCTTTCATGTCTTAACCTTTGTCTCTTGTCTATTTTTTTCTCTCTTGCCCATTATAATTCAATCTGGTTGGCACTACAATGTTTGAGACAAGTATTGATTGGTTAAAAAAAAAAAAAAAGTCTTCCATCCGATTCTGATCAAGATGACCATATATTCTCTACCTCTCTTATCGTCAAACAGCTAATTGTAGTTCCATGGTGCCATCTAGTCATTAGCACTGAAACAACAGAAAATTATGCAAGCCAAAAGAAAAAGTGCCTTTTTAAAAGTGAAAAAATAAATCATTCGTCCACTGTCTTTTATGTCCGTCCATTTCCTTGGCACTATGTGCCATAACTAGAGACTAGTCTGACCACCTTCCAGTTGGTCGGTGTCATATGTTTATCACTTCATAAAGCATCTGGCTGTAAATTTTTGCCCCTCAAAAAAAATAATTTATAGTAAACGTGAAAATCAAAAAGGTCTTGAGTAAATATTTTAATACAGGTCTTTTTGGTAGAACAGCTGTAAGCAGGATGTATACTGTATATGAATGTCAATAAAAAGGGGCAGATTTGCCTCATCATTATAAATACTGTCTTTTGTTTATTTTTGTCGTGTAAATTTTTTATCTTTCTAATTGAATAAAAATTCATTCTATTTACACACTATAACAAATATTATTTATACCAAGTTGATTTCAATTAAACAATTTGAAACTGGAATGGCTTTGCTTCATTGTATGAATGTAATTTTTAGTTATGCAATTTACTATCCTATGAAGAATATGAGTTGGTATCAAAGTTTCATTCATTTTTAAAATCCCAAACGCTCATTTATACTTTTATGGGCCTGACCTCGATCCGTTTTGATCAGTATTATAAACATACAGTAAATGTGTATGTAAAATTGTTCAGAGTTTTCTATAGGCTATGGACCATAATCAGTGAAATTGCTCTATACAATATCCAATCATAAGCCTATTCCTCTTTCAAAGATGATTTTATCTAACTAAAATAAATCAATTGGGGCAAGAAAAACAGTATTCCTACTCTACTTATAAAACCTAACATATGATTGGTTTAACATTACAGCCAAACAGGGAAAAACAACAAACGTATAGGTCTGCATAAATATTGGATTTTCCAATAATTATGGCCAATGATGAAATGCTGTGTTTGATTATGTATGCCTAACTGCAATAGTACACATGATCTTTAAGGAGAGTATGTAAATTTTATGCAATGGATATTTTTGTATATAAGTATAAATAAGCCTTAATATTTAGAAATGACAAGATATTCATAATATTTAGTTTTGATTATTTAAAAAAAAATCATCACAAATGTAGATAAAATACAGTAAAACTTGTATAAAATAGAACTGGTGGGATAAAAAAAAATACTGTTTGGAACAAGTTTCCTTTTTATACAGGTTTTACTATATATTTAGGACCAAATAAATTTCCCATTTTAGACAAGTTTCAATTTTATTAAGTTCCATTTTGAGAAAGTTTAACTGTAGTCTACATATTTAAATTAAAAAGAACTACAGTAAAACTTGTCTTGAGAGACCACCTCTTCTGCCATTAAATAGCGGTCTCTTAAAACAGGTGGTCTCTCAAAAGAAAACCTGTCTTGAAAGGCCACCCCTTCTGACATGAAATAGCGGTCTCTCAAAATAGGTGGTCTCTCAAAAGAAAACCTGTCTTGAAAGGCCACTTCTGCTATAAAATAATGGTCTTTCAAAGGAGGTAGTTCCTAAAATAAACTTTGCCCTTTTTTCAACAAACAGTGCTCTCTCTCAAAAATCCCAATACCATATTGGAATACAGTACAATGTTATATTTTTAGACATTTACACATTACTTTTGTTTAAATTTGCTTTTTTTTATTAATTTTGTCTGTGAATAAAAAAAAAGGGACACTTTCTAAACTCGTGATCTTACAAAAAAGGCCAAATTCAATGCTTGGAATTTAAAAAGGCTGGCCACATTACTGGTCACATTAGAGAGGTGGTTTTTAATAAGAGGTCATTAGTGAAAAATTGATTGGTGCAAGTAAATTGTGGTCTTTAAAGGCAGGTGGTCTCTCATGACAGGTTTTACTGTATTTGGCTTCTTGGTTTTATTGGATTTTTTTAGATATAATCTAAATAAAAACTTATTAAAAAAAAGTATGTACTAATAATGTACAGTATTAAATTAAGATAATTCAATGAAACTTTAATATAATTCATGTCAAAGAAAGGTTAAATGAAATCACTTTTGGTTGTAAGAAAAAATATATAGACTCATAACCTTACCTTTTCAAAGATTTAATATTTTATAAAATCGACTGACAGTGACACCAAGAATATCATAGTTCCAGTTAAGACTTTTTGAGCTGCTTAAAAGCTTCAACCTGCTCAAATTTTTCCACGTTCTCAAATATTTCCAACCTGCTTTAAAAAAAAAGTTTTCATGTTTTTAAAAATATGATTAAATATCTATTATTGTCATTTAAAGTAGTGCATTCCTTGGTATTTTAATTAAATTTAATACAAGCTTTGAAAGTGATATGTAAAAGATATTAAAATTATCTTTAAAAATATGCAAAAAAATCTTTTAATATATGGAGTCATATTTATATTTTTTTATTAGTGTCTGTAGCAAACCTATCTGCACATATTACTCTAGAAAAACCGTTGATTGGTTAACAGTTGTGCTAAACGAAATAATGTAAAAATTATTAGCACATTTATTCTATTTATTCATTTGGATTAGTCTTGGCGTATAGTTATTTCAACTAATTACAGTAAGGTTAGTGTTGGGGTGAAAATTAGGACTGTAAACAAAAATAAATAGACTCAACTCATCCAACATTGTCATATATGATTAGTAGCTTTTGAAGTAACCCGTGTGGATAAGGTTGAAACCTAGATACTAGTCTTTTTTTAAAAAAAAATTGTAATTTTGATACATTTATTAGATTTTGTTTGGAGATAGTTACATATGATTAGTGCTGATTTTAACTTTTTAAAAAAATATTTTCATAGCCTACCTTAAATCGGCCAAGTAGACAGTCATTTTTTAATGTTTGGGATGCATTTTTATTTAGTGTCACATAGACTTCATACTTTAAATAAAGTTGTATACTTTTGTTATGGTACAGTATTACTCTTCAAAAAAATAGCTACTTATTAGCAATGATAAGTGTATATATAGACTTTAGTGAACAAGTGGCTCTATCACTTTGTATGTTTTTAGACCATACCCCTTGTGAGATAATAATCTAAGGTTTGAAAATACCTTACTGTACATGTCTAATACCTTATTTGGACGTTAATTCATTTACAGATCAAATCATTTATAATATTAGGTATGTCTTCAAGTGATAGCTTTGGCTTTAAAACTTTTCAATTTTGTTAAAATATTCACGGTTGGTATTTTGGGAAATGTTTAGGAGGTACACTTTTGTGGGAACATGTGCTCTTGATTGACAATTTACTGATACATAAATGAAACATTTGGTAATTTTGATATCCTAGTTTTAAAGTTGGGATGGAAATATTTGGGCATCTGATTCTGATAAAAGTAATAAAGCCCAAATATAACCTGATATCAGATTTGAAAGAGTTAACAGAATGATTTTCAAATTTGTAATATTCGAAACATGTAAGAGAACTCTCCAGAGGGTAAAAAAAAAAAAGTTTTAGCACACATTGACGGGTCTAGTAATGAATATTCCACCACAAAATGAAGCCAAACTTCAAAAAATTTTCACTTGTGATGGGATTAAAAGCTGCAAATTGAATGAGCTTCTTTAATTATTCTATTGTCCATTTTTTTTTTAGTTTTTACAAAGAATGTTTTTCAGAGTAATTTCACACACAAACTTTAAACAGTGAGTTACTTTATATCAATTAGTTATGCTAGAAGGCCATACTATTTTTAAGAAATTGCCCTGGACAGGGTGTATTATAGAAACTGTTATATCATCTAGAAAGGGCCCAGACCTGGGATTCTAAGTCTCAGAAATATCTTATCATTTGACTAACAACTATAGATAATTGATAAAGAATTGATCAAATAATGGCAAACCTTAAGATAATAATTTTTATGCTGTTAAAAAGCCTTAAATACCCTGATATGATGAAACAGAATACAAATGATTACCAATACACAATCGGTAAGATTGACAATACACCATTCCAGAACATGACAAAAATACCAAAGATGGAAAATTTTTATGTGCCATTTCCATCTTAAATTGGGATGAGTTGTGCCCGTGGTTATGCTCCAAATTTGGTTCAAAAAAGAGAAAAAAAGAAATAATTTTTCTTTTATTGTTACATTGATTAGCCTACTGAGAAAACAAAGCCTAAATAAGGGGAAAATATTTGTTTTATTTACCAATACCAAACTAGTGTTAAAAATGTTATTTGAATTTATAATCACAATGCATGTTTAATTTAGTTATATGCCTTGCAAAAAAAATTCTGTGTGTTGGCAAAAGTAGGATGCTGTTTGTTAGTAATTGTTTAACATTTTTTTTTAAGAAAAAAAAAAAACATTTTTTAATGCCTAATTAGTGTTGTTATAATGTATGGTAGATATTGTATAAATATTGTACATTGAGAAATAGTTGTAAATGTGAACTGTTGTCATCAAAACACAGCAGAGGAAGCCTATTATTTACTTGAACAAAATGAAAGACTTTTTTATCTTTATAAACTGTAGTGGCTTTAACAAACTTAGACTGTTTCATTGTTTGTAAAATTGAAAAGAGTAATTATTGCTAATACTGAACAGTAATTAACAAAAGGGCTGTTAAAATCATATTTCTGCCAATATAGAACTCTTAGTTTACTATATTGTCTAGCTAATTTATCTAGGAGTACCAAAACATAATTCTACATCCTATTTTTATTTAAGTCAGCTTACTAAAAATCACAATCCAACAAATCAAAGTCACAGCCGATACTTCAATTTTATGTGCATTAAGAAATTGCCTGGGAAATCATAATTTAAAAACTTAGGCTGAGCCCAAATCTTCACTCAGAAGCCCTTTTCTTTAAACACTTTCAGTTGTCACCAGGCACTCTTCTCAAAATTCCTCAGAACCATGCCAACCTGCAGACTACCAGTCAGCTCCGTAAAAATCTTTGATTCGTCATGAATTTAAATTGTGAATGAAAAATTTATAGATTGTCGCAACCAGTATGCTGCATACGACATTGCTGCTGTTTATTTAGAAAATGAACTTTGAAATTCTGATTTATATTTTCCTTCCATTTCTTATTAGCACCCTTTCTCACCTCTCTACATTCATCTATATGAAACCTATTTCCAGTCTGCTGAAAAGGAAGCCGTCATTCTCCTATGTTCAAAGACAAATTTTAAAAATTGTGCGCAAATTATTATACAGTTAGTAATGAAATCAGTTTTAGAAATGTTATGCTTTTCATTTTGAAATATTTTGTTTTTTCAGGGATCTATTTAATAAATCTTAAGTAGTTTACTAGAGAAATAATTATTAGATGTTAATTAGTAATACAAATAATTTGATACTATTTGCTAGACAAATAACCATGAAATATATTTAGTTATTTAAATAACAAATTTACTTTATTGGTAAATAAATTATGAACAGGTGCTAAACTGTATAAGCGGGAATAATGCCTTAGTCTTTTTTGCAATCTGAATATTTACCTTTGATTATGATAATGCTATTGTATTTTTTATTGTAATGCAATCTTACCTTATCCTTTCTTTAAGGCAATATGAGACAAAGCCTGTAGTAATTCCCCAACTATCAAAGGGTGATAACTAGGCTGTCTGTCACATGTCTGTTCTGTTCATTTTTTTTTCAAATAGTTTTTAGTGATATTCAAGCCAGTTTGTTTCAATAATTCTGCCTTAGTGTTAGGATTTTATTATATGAGCTACAAATAAAAGCATAATTTCTTCCCTTATATTTGTGATTAGTGAAGCTCTGGTATTGTAATCTCTTTTAGTGGGTGGTTTTTATGGCTTCCCTGGAGGAGCTAATCCACAATATCATGATTACATTGGTACTATTTTGTGTTGTGCCAATCTAGTCAATAAAGAGTGAGATTACTACAATAGATAGCTGATCATGAATATTGGTAAAGTTAATCTAATTAGTGTTTAAATAAATTAGTGATTAGTGAGTCTAATTTGTAGTGTTTGTCAGTACACATGGGGTGGTATAGCAATCATAATTAGATTTGACCGACAAACTGTGGCACGACATACATATATAGTGTATGTACTGTATATATATACACACACACACACACACTATGTATATACATATAGTATATAAAGATTTAATTTTATTTGGAAGAGAAATTTTTACTTCAAAGCAATAAATTATTTTCTAACTAGGCTTTCCCTAATTCTTAATAATAATAACTCAGTTTCCATTAGTTGTTTTAAACTATAAAAAATTATGTTTTTGCTTATATCAAGTTGGTAGTTGAATATTGAGGCAATTTATTTTTAATGAGCCTCATTTCTTGACTGTTTTGATGCTGTTTTCTGTATTTTAGAGTATTGTGACTACTTTTAAAATGTTAATGTAGGCCTACTCATTCAAAATATATGAAATAAAACCATTGTGTTTTGTCAAAATGAAATGCAGTATATTTAAAAAAATACTAATATTTTTGTTAAAAAAAAAAATACTTGACAAGTTTTTTTTTCTTTCTTTTTCAACAAAAGGCCAGCACAAATGCCGAAATTTGTTTTTTTCTGGCACGTGTCCAATTTAGCTTCACAGTATCACATGACTCATGATGATATAATACTGTCTTGACTTGCCAACAGTTGAGCTTTTATGCTTGCCTTATTTTTAAAAAAAGGTGTACATTTGAAGATTTAAAGTCTATTAAAAATGTACATTCAAATATTTATAGTAGGGAGGAGATGTATTTTAATTGAGGTAGGGGGAAATGTTTTTTGTATAGGCCATATCTGCACCCAAGTAAGTTAGTTTAAATTGAACAACTTTATATTTTAACTTAAACCATTTTGTGTCAAAAAAATTGGTCACTTTACAGAAAAGCAGCTAAATCTACCATTTTGAATGAATATGGCAGAAATTGATTTAAATAAGCATGTGATAACACAATTATTTTTAATAATGAAAAGATGACAAAACGCAATCCGTTTATGATCCTTGAGTGTAGAACAAATATGCCATCTTGATTCAATATGGGGACTAATTAGCTTTTTTTAAACATTTTTTGTTATTTACTATCATTATTATTTACATATTTATTGGGTTTTTTTTTAACATTATTTCCTGGTTGCACGATACAATGATGCTTGCGTCTCTGTTTTGCCATTAGTTCTTTGCCTTGCGTCCATGTTGTGGTTTTTAGTCTTGCCTTAAATCGACAGCCACAAATGCATTTTTCAGACAATTGTAACACTCTTGTAGTGAGAAAAAAAATTCCCGGTGCATACTAATGGTGAAAGAAAAGTCATAATTTTCCGCACTGGGGCTGCATGCAGGATCGAACACCTGATCTAGCATATACAGTATATATATATATATATATATATAATATATGCACAAGCGCATCGTGGCCGAGTACATTACTGATCGGACCAAAAAAAAATCCACATTTATCAGCATTTAACATCATAAATAATTAAACATTCATTATTCAATATGAATAAAAGGATACAGGAGACAAGCAGGGCTTGTCTAGTGGTGAAAGGCGACAGACTAGACACTCTGGCGTATCCTCGGTCGCTGGTTCAAATCAGGGAAAACCACTTATCCAGGATTAAACATGGTACATGTAAAATTGTTTTTTTCCCCCCACTATTTCTTCATATGAATGCTGATTGTATGAGGAAGAAATGAGTAGTAATATTATTATAATCTCAAATAATGTATTCTTCCTGTAAAACTTTGTTTCCCTGTTAGGGGGAAACATATTTTTTAAAAAATAAATAAAAGGATACATAGTTTAACAAATGAGCCAAACATATCCACCATTTATCAAGGGGCAGTAGCTCAGTCTATACCATGCAGAGCTGCTGCAGCAGCCTATGACATATACCACTAGGGACAGGTTAGATCCCCGGGGAGTGCCAGTACTCAATTTTTCCGGGGGTGTTTTTTTCTACACGCAAGACTTAAATGTTATGTAAAAAGAAAAACTATTCCCAAGTTTTAAAAATGGAATGCCGAAGCTGGGAATATGTACCTAGAGGAACCATTCTCAAAATTATAGGAAACAATTGGAAAGAAACGTTGAAGACCCATGAACGGATGAAGAGCATCAATTAGCAACAAGATAGAAGAATGTAAGTATTGTAAATAAAGCTCGTTTCACTCTTCGGGGTGAAATATATTTAAATAAAATAAAATTCAATATGGTGAGCAATAATTAGTATGTTTTTAGAGATCCAAAAATAAATAATCAGTTTATCAGCATTCAAGTAATTGGTATCACTAAAAAATAAAAGAATACAATCGTAGTCTATTTACCCCAGAGTCCTTCTTGGTTCAAGTGTGATGGCAAGAATGGCAGCTATTAAATAAAATTAATTCTAATATTTTCCCTAATGTCTCGCTATACAATCTCCTGTGTCAGCTGAAAAGGTGGAATAGGATTATGGCAATAGTACATTAACGCTGGAAAGACAAGATATAAGATAATACTTTAATAATATTCAAACAGTAATAACTATCGCCAAGGGGAATTAAGTCTGATATGGCTTTGATAATTCTTGTGGTTCTAAATAAAGATCGGTTCTTTATAGTATAGCAGTTTTTATTAAACTCAAAGTTTGGCCATAACTTTAATTCACCTTATTATTGACATAAGAATGTTTTTACCTGCCGGTAAGAAAATGATGGTTAATCATCCCAGATGTTTTATTCCATAGGGTTGAGACTTGATTCAGAGGAACTTTGCACCAGTGTTGGGGCTTTGGCTAGATGAGAATTATTGTCCAGGTTATGGAAGGAAAATAAATGTGTATCAGGCAGAATTTGTTTGGAGTGAATTTTCGTCACCACCAAGGGTGTATTTAGGGGGGGGGGGATGTCCAAGGGGTCTGGACACCCCCACCAATTTTTTTTTTGGGGGGAGGGAGGTGTATGTGTGCAAATAAACTTCTCTGCTTCTATAATGTCATTAATTTTCCCCTGTGGTAGTGAATAGGTCATACAATAGAACCTATGTGTCTTTCATGGTAAATCCACTGGTCCACTGGGGGAAATCGGAGTATCATCAAAGTGAAATTAAAACTTTATAAATCATAACAGCAAAAAAAAAAGTTTATCAAATCGGACAGAAAGGCAACAAAACATCCAGTCGACTAAAAAAAAGCTTATCAAAATATCTGCAACAAAAATATAAATAAGGTGGTGCCCAGGACATGTGCCGCCCCGGGTACCAAAACGCGATGGTATGCCACTGTATAATCTGAGTACATCCCAGACACCTTCCAAAATTACTTTCTTGCTATGCCCCTGGTCATCTCTCTTTCCTCAGGAAAATATTTTTCTGTTTTCCGTGCTCATATGCTCAAATGTTATATTAGGAAAAGCATTATTCTTATTTCAATTACATAAATGCATCGTCAACCTTTTTTACCTTGAGTTTCTAACTCTTAATTGGAAAAAGTTTCTATTTCTATTTTCCTCCCACTCTCCCTGCTGTTATAACATTGGACCATTACAATAGTGACCAATTAACTTTTAAAATATCTGTAAATCTTGATTTACATGAATTAAATTTACACGTTTTTGGAATAAAACTTGCTGTCAATTATTTGAAATAACATGGTTTATTGAAAAAAAATGTATATACTTTATTTAGAATAAAAGACCATGAAAACCTGTCAAAATGAAAAAGTAATTAAGCTTCTATGCTTTTATTAATGTTATGTTATATGATTTTCGGAGAGAGATTAATTTATTTATAAATTGCTTAAAATCTTTATATACTGTTTTTCTATGAATAAATTATGCCTATTAGTCTAAATTCAAATCGATTCCTCAGCCATTATTGACATCTAAAGGTTCATAATAGCTAGTAGAATAAATTAATACTGTTTTCGTCTATATTTATTCCTTTAACTCTTAGCATTTCTATGATTTACTATGGGAAATTTGTTTGATTTACATGTTTTTGATTTACACGCTGATTTCCAAGAAAACGTCTCCAACGTAAATCTAGAATTAACTATTAAATTTGATATTCCTAACTAAAGAAATTTTCATTTCGTAAAATTAGTTTTTGGAAACATATAGTGCTAATATCCTTCCCTTAGGGTATTATCATTATATGTTTCCAAAAGATGTGGGTGAAAAAAGTAACAGGGGAGGTGTTTGAGGGGGGTTAGCCCCCCCCCATGGGGTCCAGGGCAAGAGCCCTGGTGGGTAGTTAAGGGGGGGGGGGTGAACCAACAATCCAAGAGTCTCCATGGAGAATCGTTAATTGTAGGACCGAAGTTGCTTTTTTGTTTTTTACTTATAGTTCAGCAGAAAAAATATGTAGGCATTAAAGAGAAAAATGTGATTTCAATGAGAATTTAGAAAGCTGTTTAAACAAAAGATTGAAGTCTTGAAGATACTGTATGTAAAATACCAACAATTTATTTAATAAGTCAGTGAGCTGCTTGCCTATTTTATTTTGTGCTCAGAAAATGTTAATTGTTCTTGATAGTTTATAGGATATTATTGTGTAGG
>PXIH01S0000826.1:0-13407 GCA_003024985.2 Euperipatoides rowelli
ATATATTAGCATGGGCAGGGCTCCGAAATTTGGTAGTTTTTCAGGGATGATTTCCGATCTGAACTCAATTCAGGGCAACGGTAATTCCTCAAATGGTATCAGTTTTTTTAAAAAATAGCTCTAGATAAATTAAAATAAACCGTAAGCACAAACAAGTCTAAATCATACAAATTTGATTAAATAATTAATTACAGCATAATGTTTCCACATTTTAAGAAATGATAGGTCCATTCCTCATGAGGAGTGTTGTAAAGTACCATGTCCTAAGCTTACAAAGCAGTGTCAAACAATAACATCATAATTTTATTGGTAGGCTGCATCATGGTGAAGGATTCAACTACTGTATGTTGATGTTACAAAACTTAGGCTATTCACTATTTTATTTTATTTTCTTCTCATATTAATAAAGTATTTAATTCTTTGTTTAATCTCATTTTTAGATCGTTTTTATTGGGAGAAGGGGGATCTAGTAAATCAATACACAGACTAGTGATTCCAATACCATGATCCCAAAACCGGGATCCCGGTCATATTTTATCTGTATTTTAATACCTGTATTAATAAGAAAATACCGGCATTTTGATATTAATAGAAAAAATTGTAATATTATCATTGAAGATGAGTACAGTATATAATATGTTTTTACTATTTTTACCTAATCCTCATTCTGCCCGATAAATTCGGGCATGTTTTTTTTAAAATGTTGAAAGCAAACTTGATGTTCATTGGTTTCATTTAAATGGCTCGTGATTGAAATCATCTTAACAGTTTCACTACCTATTATAGTGTTATCATTGTTTCTTTAAACAAAGTAAATTTAATGGCCAAATAACAATTATTATTGTGGCGATTATTTTTAATAAAATTGAACAAAATTTGTTAGAATATTACTAAAATTCTTGACACGCGTTTCTTAATTTGTTGTAGTCGTCATTAATATTATCCAGAATTCTTAGCAAATTTATTTTAAGAGGTCAAAAGATGAATGTTTATTAATGAATTATTTATTTATTTATTCTCAGTGGGAAGAGAAAAACGATGAGGCAGTCAGCATCTTAATAATGTCTAAAGCAGCCAATCAAGCTGGCATGTTTGCTAACGAATTGAGCGCAGAAAAAATGTATGGGGGAATTAAAAAAGGCAACCTTAGATTTAAAAGAATGAAATATTAAAACTGTAGATGAATACCTGACAAGAGCCAGAAGTATTGTAGCCAAATTAACCTGAATTAAGGTTCCAATGGCTCCATGCATATAATATTTTATTTTTTTGTTTCATCTCCATTTACTGAAAAATCAGTTATTTTAGTTGCTATTTTTGTATTACTCATTTTAAATTTATCCCCATACTTATTTAATTTCTTAAATGATTCCTTTTTATTTTTAATTTTTTGTTTATGCCAGCAAATTTTTGCCATATGCCATCATTTACCACATAAGTATTCTTTTACATTTCTTTTGGTTTAAAATTGTTTTTATTTTCATATGATCTAAATGTGCCTTCTTCATATGAATTATTATCATTTGATGTTTTTGCCTGGAATTTCTGTGTTCCTCTTAATATTTCATGAATTTCATCAATATCTAAGTCGTGTCTGGTTCTTAAAAACTACTGCTACACTGTATAGTTTGGGTGTATTCCCCTTATAATATAGAACATGATTTCTTTTTCTTCAATTGTAGCACATATTGTGCTTATTTGGCTATATATAATATGAGCCTGGCTTTATTTTATCTGAATATCACATTTCAAACATAAAAATGAAAGTTTTATAATTAAGGAAAAAAATACGCTGGATTATTAAAGAATTTATTCAACATCCAGCGATAGAAATATTATTTTGTTAAAACTGTTTAACCCGTTTACTTTGTAAATAAAAGCTGGTTGTTAACAATATATTGTACCGTCTTTTAATAAGTAATAAAACAGTCGTTTTTTATTATTGACACCACTTCACAAATTCATTCAAATGCCTTAATTTTTTTATATACACATTACATTCCTGAAACAAAGTTTGAATTTTAAACACACCACCATGATTCAAAAGCATTGTAAATTCATTCGTAAGAGAAATATAGAATGCTCTGCTTAACAAACGGTTTTCTATCTCATTTCTTCACAGAAGTTTATTGAATTTGCTATTGGGAAATGATATGCATCACAAATGTCTCATCATTGTTAAAAATATTTTTTGATGTAGAATGTTTATTTCAGTTTTAAGGAATTCCATAAAGATAATTGTATAGAAATCATTAGAAATATTAATTTCTTATTTTATATTATCAAGAACTTAATTTTATTGTAAACTATTTGAATTTCATTCCATATTTTATTTCTTGACAGAATTCTTTGATGTTTATTTTAATAAGTTAATAATTAACCACAATAATATTTATTATCATTTTAGGTTTAAATGTATACAGTATGCTACGGCATGATACACTGGTCTTAACATTAGCTGCGGTCGAAAAAATTGAAGAACGGTTACTCTATCATATGCATAAATTAGACTTTGCAACTCCCAAAATTCTTCCGGTTTCTCTAAGTCCTAAGGATGCTGTAAATCCAGAACTTGTAAAACAAATGGCAGCTGCTTACCAACGACCAAAAGAAAGATAATTTTATTTCAAAGAATAAAGTGTTTATACCTAAAATTAAAATTTTGTTTTATTTGCTACTAGTTTTTAATTTCCCAGGCTTCTGTTAACTACAGTATAGCGTCATTTACTAAACTATAATGAGCTTGTCTTTTATTGCAATTTACTATTAGCTGAAATCATGGTGTATATTGTAACGTTAGCTCACACCATGGACCAACGTTACAATAAAGCAGATACTGGATAAGGTTGACTGTCACCGGTAAACTTTCCGAGGCTTAGCCCCAACTGGAATGTGCAAGTGTAAAAATGAGCATACCATCACACCAGGCTTTAATTGGGTAACTAAACAGGTTATATTGTCACACTTCATATAGTTGTGATACAAATATTGCAGCAAGGAAAGATAATACAAATAACGTGCTTACCTTGACGGTTTGCAGATACAATGGGATCGTGGTAAACCGCTCCCCATTTCGTGGCGCTTATCCGTATACAACAAAGCGTAAGTCCAGAAATAATTGACAGACTATCACTCGAACAGTTTGCAACGCGGGCTGTTCACGACTAAAACTAAAAGCAATAAGTGGGTCCAACAGCATAAGCTAAAAAGTTGGTATTCACTGGAACATGCGGACATGGAATGTAGCAGAGCCCGGCCGTCTTGACACACCCGGGTTCATGAAATATGGAAATGGATGTTGAAATTACTGGCTGGCTAATGAAACAATCTGGTGTCTTTGAACCCGGGTTGAAAGCGAATGACAAAATAGGGAAGGCGGCAATCTTGTAATCTTCTCTCAGGGTCATGTGACCTCTAGAAGTCACATGACCCGGCACGATTTACATGAAAGACTGTAAACATGGCAACTAGAAGTAAACAAATCAGATTAGTGATTGCCATCAGAACATGGAATACACAAAACAAAGTTAATACAATATGAACATAATTGTTATAAATAATTGTACACAAATTGTCTGATCAGCATGAATAGTTTCTTTCTATGTTTCCCTAATCAACATTCAAATTTTCTTATACTTCACAAGCATTATGTATTTTTTTTTAAAAAAAAAAGAATACTGTAAACATCCTTTTCTCTACCCCACCTCATTCCATCCCATCAGGATAGTAAATAAAGAAATAACTACTGTACTTATATGTTGGGCCAAATGGAACTTGGTTGGGGATAGGCTAACTTGTCATTTCATATTATCAAGATACTGTAACTATTATAATATTTAATGTCTGTTGGGGTTTGAATATCATATCAAATTATGTATTGTTTGTATCACAGACAAATAATTTCATTATTGCTAAATCAATGTGAATTTGTGATTCAATTGTATCAATATGACTAGTTGATATGATATTAGTGTTCAAACTGTAAGGAAAGAAAGATATAAACCATATTAAACAAATTTTCTATTTATTTTCAATTCTTTACAATAGTAAATTGGGGCAATGTATAAGCTATTATGAAAATCAACAATGTCAAGGGACCAATAAGCCTTGGTACACGAATTTGTCACATACATTGCAATTGATGATATTTAGGTAAAATATAAGTGAAAAATTACAGCCTTGTGCTTTAAACTACCTGAAACAAAAGGTAATAATTACATGTTACAATCAGATAGCTGGATATAATCTTATATTTAAAGTATCTTAGTGTCAACGAAAACAAAATTGTTTCATGGTATTGGGATTAAATACTGGGTATAGAGATTTTAGAGTCTCAGTTATATGCAAAAAATAAATTGGGGAAGGGACCTGAAGCTTATACCCAACACAGGAATATTGATGTACAAAATTTATTATCTTAAGATAGTAGTACAACATGAAGGCTATGCAATAAAATTTATAGTGAAAAGTAAAAAAGGCCTGCAGGCCTAGTCGAGCGGTAAAGATGGACTGCTCGGCATTCCGGCGTATAAGTTAAAATCTTTTTTTTTTACGAAGAAATAAATAGTTTAGCTGTATGTACGAAAAAGAAACAATTTTTGCTTTATGTACGAGGAAGAAATGAAGACTGTACTTATTTAAAAATGAATTAATGTATAGTATATTATTAAAGGATCTATTCACCATTTGGGGTGAAACTTTTTTTTCTCTTTAAACTTGTTTATTTACAATACTGTATATACATTATACATTTTCTATCCAAGTACAATCTTCTAACCAGGATACATCAGTGATGCAAGGCTTCTTCTTGCGCAAGTCCAACAGCCATCTCAAAATCCATTATTTCTTTTCCTTACGCCATAATACCAAATTTCTATTAAAGAACAAACAATTAATACAAGTCTATCATATTAAATTCCCCGGTGCCTCCAAACAACGAAAGAAAATTCACCAATTTTTTTACACCGGAGCTGCCCGGGTATCGGACCTACGACCTCCTTATTTCCTCAAGCCTACCATGGCCGGGTAACGAAACCTCACGGCCACGATACCTTGGAATTTGGGGGAAACTTATTTTTAAATAATTAAAAAAGATAACCAAATTTAAAATCAATATATCATATAAGATACTCAAATTTAAGATAAACTTAATTTTTTTTTTTTTTTAAATAAGTCTCCAAAAAAGACTTTATTTACAATTTGTAATATTATTTACTTAAAATTATGTTTCCTCGTAACAGGTGAAACGACATATTTTTATTTACAATATAATACAAATATTTTTAATATCAACATAACAAATCGAGTAAATACATATAAATCAATATAAACTATTCCATGGTGTTATACAAAGTTATTCTGACAGAAAAAAAAACATAAAAAATACTCTGATCAATATTTTGACAATGACCCTGTCGGGGTAATCGAGTGGAACAAGCTCTTCGCTCAGTGCTACGGAGCTAAGCTTGCTGCCGTTTCGGATCTGAGAGAAATCTTCATTCCCTGGATTGAGTTAAGGAGAAAACAGTCTTTCCTCATAAGAAAAATACAAATCACGTTATTTTGAACATCCAGAGATTTTCCGTTAATTGTAAACACAAAGTGTAGTTAAAGAGAAAAATCCACAAATTGTAAATATTGTAAATAAAGGGCATTTCTGCCATTAGGTGAAACATATTTTTAAAAAAATAAAATATTTGGACAAATACCAGGGGGGAAGGTTTCCCCCCGGCTTTGAACCGGTAACCTCGAGGCCACCGGTTTGGCCTAGTCAACCTTCATGACTAGACCAGCATTGCAGAGCAATTTGTAATATAATATTCTATTAATTACAAACTCTATCTCTCCTTTGTTATATACAGTAATTCATAATTATAACTCGTAATTACTGTATATTCTATTTGTGGTTCTCCGAAGTGTGCCATTTTCCCACATGTATGCATTCGTCCGACTTGGCCATAACTATGTGGATCTTTCACAAAAACGACTTTTGACGAATTGTTCTGTATACAGAAAAATACTCCATAGCCAAAACCATGTAAAAAAACTAGTGTGGTGCCCCCTGGGGAGTGAATTTCACCCTTCCGAGTATATGTCAAGGAATTTGGTGACCATGCTCATTATCCTCGCCACCGTTCATTTAAATTGTGAATCAGATCTTGGAAGTTATTGTCTTTAAGAGCCCTCTCGACATCCATTTAAAATTTTTCATAAATTTTATCAGAAGCATGGAGTTGTGTATTTTGTTAGTACTATGTAAAGCAAACTGTAAATGTGCAAAGCTCTGCCGGGCTGGTCAAACAGTCACGTTAGCCCATTTGACAACCGCCGGTGATCCTGTGGCCACCGGTTGGAATCTGGAGACCTTTTTTCTCTCTGAATTTGTCCAAATCTAGATTGGCACTTTTTTTTCAAGTATTCAAGAACTTAAGCTTTGTAAATTAAATTATTGTATTATAGATATATTTCTGTAAAAAAAAAAAAATTTATTAGAATTTCTGTAAAATTATTGTAACAAATATTTCCTCTCCGTGAGAGGAAATTTTTTTTAAAAAAAAAAATACTTTAAAAGCACAAAGATATTTTTGAAGGTAAATTCTAAGACTACTAGGTATGATGCTGGGGATGGCTGGTTGAATGATAGTACAACCAATACTACATCTTAATGAGGGCAAAGTTAAAATTATGCTATCCATGTAACCATGTCTTAAAAATAGTAACATTACATTAATCAATAATATTTGTTTCCAATTATGTACAAGATTGCAAACAGGGTCTGTGGAATCGGAAACTGTTTTGGGTGGATTCAGTAGGAATGTAGGCTACCGACTGGCTTCAAAATAAAAGCTAAAGCGATGCCATGGAAACATAACAGTAGAACCTGATATTTCTTTTTTCATATATAGGGTGTCCGGGAATTACCTTTATAACCATGTTACCCTTAAATAAATAAATAAATAAATAACGATTTATCAAAACTCATGAACCAAAAGTTGTATCTAAAAACCTTTTTCTGCAATTTGTTTATCAACTCAAATTTTATTGTTCAATAGATGGCGCCACATAACATTTTGGTTTGGGGAGATAACGTACTGTAGGTTATATAAGCAGAATGACAAGGTTTTGGAACATGGATTGTAAAGAATGATAGAGATAAGGTTTTATTTAATTGTTTGGGTTTTGATGGTAAGGGGAAGTGGCTAGGTTAGGTAAAGAGATTATTAGTGGAATGGGAAGTTATGATAAATGAAAATTTAATGTTTTAGAAGGGCAGTTTATTTTATTTTTTTCTGTGTTTTTAGGCTAACATTCAATGAATGACTACGAGGTGAAGGAGAAGCCATTTTGTATCGTGTTCATACAAGAAATGTATGTGTGCTGTGGCTGGCCGTTAGATTGTGTTTTTGGATCAACAAGCTGGAAATATAACCTAGGTGTAAGTCATCACTAAGTTTTTGTTGTTTGAACAACTCAGATTTCATCTGGTACGTATTCCTGACACTGATTGAGGGATTGGGACATTGTGTGCCTTCCTTTGAAACTTTTTCCAGGAGTTATTAAAACCAATTTATTATTTGTTAAAATGAGATCCATATCTTAAAAATATGATTGTTTACAGTATATACTGTATTTACTATTTGTTAAATAAATAAACCTATGAATAAATCTCCAGTACCTTTCCAACAACACAAATATCGAACAGCATATGGAAAAGAATCAAGTGTATCTACAATACATGCATGGATGAAGTTTAAGGAGAATGGAAGTTTACACGAGGCATTAAAAATTGAAAGGCCTTATAAATTTTAGTCATGCTAAAGATGGATAGCAGCATTTTTTGTTGTTTACAGGACCTAACCTTACCACAACCCTGAACCCTAACTCCAACTACTTTTTAAACCCACTTTTCCCCAACCCTATGATGATGAGGGGTGAAATAATACTTTTTTGATCGATTTCGAGAATTTTGATCCAATTTCCGGAAAATTACCGTAATGACAGAAATATATCCGATGTTAAAAACGCGGTAAAAATTTTATAAGGCCTTTCAATAATTAACGGCTTCTGAAATTTACTGCAGAATAAAGTCGAGGTCGTCATTCAACATCACCCAACATGGGGAGCGTATCAACCTATCATTTCAACATAGTCCACAGAAGTCGATGAGAAATACACATCTGTACCAAACCTTAATGTTCTTGGAATTTGTAATAACAGATGCCAAGGGTACCATGACGGATGTGACAACACAACATGAAATTGAGTTTTGCTTTGATGTGCTGAGTGCAACAAACGAGGCACATGTAAAACCTACTAATGACGTAAAATCGTTTCGAGTTGATAAACCAATTGCAAAAAAGTTTATAAATACATTTTTTTTAAATTTAAAATATATTTCACACCTAACGGCTAATGAATCAACATTTATTTACAATATATACACACGGTTCTTTTTTTTCTTTGTGCAATGTTGCTTAAAGGATTTTCAACATTCAGGAAATCCATGATAGACAGCCATTTCCAGAAGTCCCATTTCTTTTAACTGTCACCATAATTCCAAATTTGCATATTTCAATATGACACATACAGTAGATCATAGAACTCCAGTGTATACTGGTCTAGAAAAAAAAAATCTTACTTTCAGCACCAAGACTGCATGGGAATTGAACTCATATAGCCTATATGCATTTACTCGGCAGCAGCAGCTTTAACCTTTGGACTACCAGAGCAGTACAGATGCAAATTTTGATTCGTAACTTATGTCAAATCGTTATCATATAGGTAATTCTCAGACACTTGTATTTTAAATATTGTCTTTAATTTTATTCAATTTTTGCACCTTAAAAATTTATTTTGAATTAAAAAATACATTATGTTCGACTGAAATTTGATCATAAATATTATGCATGGATGCTAGATTTGGACAGTAGAGAAATAGAGTCATAGAAGTTTTGGAATACCAACTTTACAGCCCTGATTGCAAATAGTATTTTAAAAAATCATTTAGACTGATTTATTATCAACTAAAGCTTTATTGTCCTCAAAGCATAACAATTAACAGGTATAAGAATTATTTTTATTTCTTAAAAAAAAATAAGATAAATTCATAAAAATATTTACTTTGAAAAACAAAGTAAAATTCAGTTTAATTTAATAGATACAAACTATAACAAAAAAAAAAGTGACTATACAATAAACTCTTCAGAAAAATACATTTTATTCTCTAGTAGTACCAAGAGATTACTAAAAATGTTCAAATACTAATTAACCATTCAAAATAGGTCTAAAAAATAGAATTTTTTTTCTATGTAATTTTTTTCCAATTACAAACTTCATTAGAAATTAAGGATGATATTTAAAGACTACGAATATTTTAAGTCCAAATTCTACTTCAAAATTAAATGTAAAGCTCAATATGTTAAGGAACGTTGAAATGTGCCTTTAAAAAATAATAAAAATAGCCTAATTGACCAAAAAAAAAAGTATCTTTATCTTGACTGCATACAATATTTATCACCATTTATTGACATTGTTTTTACAGCTTCATTTATGACCAAATCTTTTTTTTTAAAATGCTAAGCATTACTTAGTAGTGTCTACATTTTTTAACAAAAAAAAAAAAAATTGCAAAAACTCCAAGGGTCAATTTATAGGAACTCAAATAACCTCTGACTTGCAACTCATTCAAGTTTCATATGAATTGCGTTATGCAATTACAATGAACTCATTAAAATAACTTTAATAAATTTCTTACCAATTTTTATTTGTAAAAATATACGCTCGTACTTGAACTCGAAACATTCCAGTTTTTCAAATTGATTTTAAAATATCTACTTTTAAACATTAATCAAATATTAGTTATCCAAGTATTATATTTTTACTTCCCAATAAATAAAAATATAGCTCTCTTATATTGTTAAATTAATTCGCGATGTTTAACTTTTCCAAAATCACAGCGTTTTTCCTTCTTTAGCAAATGTTACTTTTGCCTGTCAATCAGTATCTAATGCGAAAACTAAGCCGTTAGACATGCTTGGGTTAGCCTTAGTGTTAAAGCCTGTTTTTGAATCCATTTTATTCTCATTGTCAAGAATTATTTCATTGTTGGTTTCGTATTGAAATAACTTTCTTGACTTTCTTTTACGATTCCTTTTTCTAATATTACCCGTTTTATTCTTTGACTCGTCACAAATATTTTCAAATGGTGCATTGAGCTCTTCATTGTTGTTACTTTCTTTTGTGAAATTCATTGTGCAATTATCGTTAATGGATACCTTATCCCCACTAGATTTAGGTTCACTTCTAGTAAGAATTCTTTCAGAGGATGATCCTTTATTTCTGTTAAATTTTTTATAGTAACCGATGAAATGCTTTCTTCTACGCTGTCCAAGAACAGTCGAGTTAACTTTGTAAGTGGTCTGACATACTTTATCATTAAAACGAACACATTTCTTGGCTTTATTCGCTTCATCATATACATCGGAATCAAATGAACTACTGACAATTTCAGGGGAACAGCTGCCGTTAGAAACAGTACACCAGCCATCGCAGGAAGAATAACTGTAATCATCACTAGATTCTGATATTGTTCTATGTTTTAAGATTCCACGTTTCATGGGTACGGAAAAATCCATATCGTCACTGGATTCGGATATAGTTCTTGATTTAGAACGCAATGTTGTTTTTGTTCTGTACGGGAAAGGCTTTTCATCGCGGTATTTGGTGGTTTTGTGAGGAATTTCAACATCGGCTTCTGAGATTTCAAGTAATGAATTTTTCAGTTCAGTCATTTCTATTTCTTTGTGCAGCTTGGTAGCCTCTGGCAATTCAGATTTTGTCATATTATTATTGTTCATAGGACTTGATGCATTGTCTTGATTTTCCAGTATTTCTTTTTTATCGTTTAAATTTTCATTTTGGGTGACATTTTTATTTACCTAGAAAATGAAAAAATAAAACATTATATACAGTATATGTTAAAAAACAAAATCATCAAAAGAGATAGGAACCAAAAGGCAAGCAAAATATGCTATTAAAAATAATTTTTAATAAGATGATATTAAAAAGAATTTCTTAATGATACAGGTAATTCTTGATTTACAAGATTTAATTTACACATTTTTGAAATAATTTAAGTATAACTACCAATTATTTGAAATAACACGGTTTGAAAAAAAAAATGTATATAGGCCTACTTAATTTAGGGTACAAATAAGCCAATGAAAACTTTCAAAATGAAAAAAAATATTTACACAGGACCCCACAAAGGGGGTTGGTTGGGGCTGTAATCTCAGAACCAATGGGCTCTATGTATGAACAAACCCCATAAAAAAACTACATAGTTATGACCAGGGGTGATAAGAGCCCCCCCAATAGGCATGGCCAAGGGGCCCAACAAAGATCAACAAAACGTTGATACAACCCAAAAAAAAATCAAATCTTCACAATTGGCCAAAACAAAAAACATTATCAAAAATATGTAAGGGGCCGGCCTGGATTTTCAATCCCAGGGCCCCGATTAGGATGTTGGGGCCCTGCCCCTATGCTTTTTGTTAATGATATGATAGTCTGAGAGAGAGAGTGACTCATTTATTTCAAAATGATTCAAATTATGAGGATGTTTTTCTATAAATAAATGGTATGCCTGCTAACCTAAATTCAAATCCATCCCTTTGCCAATACCCACAAATAGGTACAATTTTTAGCAAATAAACCTAACAAGAGGCTAATAATAGTATAATAAAAGAAACACTTTTTGTTTTCATTATTTCTCTAAAACCTTAGAATTTCCATTATTTCCATGCGTAAAGAATTAACTGTATAAAATAACATACACTAAGTCCCCGGTTTAAAGTAGTTCAAATAGCGTTTGTTTTTGCGTTGATAATTAATTGCTACCAAGTTTCATTTAACACTTTTGTGTGTCTGCATCAACATTCTTTGCCTTATATAATCACTTATGCTTATTCTTTTTTCTCAATTAGTAAATAAATTGTTTTCCTACTAACTATTTGTATGATATTTTATATTATTGTAAAAAAGATTTGCTTTATACTAAATAAAGAATTGAATTCAAACAAAATAATTACAGCTGTTAAAAATTTTTATTTTTTCAAAAGATTTTCCTCCTTTCATTATAATATACTGCAGTTTTGAAGGCGGAGATAAAGTTGGAGTAATTTGCTCGTTCTGAAGTAATTATTGACCTGTTCCCCCCCCCCCCCTATACAGTTTGGAAATTTTATTACTTTTACTAGTAAAACTGAAAAAAAAACAGCTTCCGATTTTAAAAAAAAAAATAAACGAGTAACCTAATTAATGTTTGTAAAGGGGTATTTCACCCCTTTGCTTTAATAAAACTAAAAATAATTTTGAATACAATAAATAATTATTCATGTTACCATTTTAGTTCTCTCTTACAATATTATTCTAAGAATCATTTAACTTAAAGGCTATAAGATTAAAAAAAATTCAACTCATTTCATCATGCAAATATTTAATAATAAATAGTATTTTTAAGAAATAGTACTTAATTTAATATGATCAGTATGTTTTTTTACTGTAGGCTATACTTCAATAGAGTATTAATCATTCTTTTTTTTAATCTCTTAGGGGTTAAATTTAATTATTACGCTATTACAAACAACTCAATAACGAAAAATAAACAACTAAAAATGAAAAATAAGCTTTATTTACAAATGAGTCATTGACAACTAGAATCGAGGCTTGGTTATATTCTAATTACAACTTAAAAAAACATCGATATTAACTTAAAATAAATTATAGCCTATATTAATTAACAATAGAATAAACAATAATTTGTAAATTATGGTGTAAACTGTCTTTAATTGTGTTTAAGACGAGCATTCAGATTGGAAAAACAGCCAATTTTACATAATTTAGAATAAATTATGAAAAAAAAAATTAAATGGGAGTTAAAATAAAATAAAACAGACATAAGTGTTATGTAATTTTTAATTTATTTGGTATATTTTAAAAAAAAAAAAATCTTTTGAAAATTATTTTCAAGAAATAATGATTATGTACACTGTACAGCCTACTAATTTAATCAATAAATTACACAACTGATAGGTCTTTTTAAAAATAAACTTTCAATACGTTACTAAGAATTTTAAATCAATTACCTGAACTTCCAAAATCAACTGTTTTTCATCCATTGAAAGAACTTTCACATCTGAACTTTGACCACTTGTGGCGATACTCTTTGAAGAACCCTCTAATTTCTTTAATTGTTTATCCAGATTTGACAATGTCATAAAATGTTCCTTCTGAAACAATAAAATAAACCATTTAAAATCTTTTTATTCATTTTATCATTAAAATCTATTTATACGGTAGGCCTACTACTGTATAAACAAATATAAATAATTATTGAGAAAAAATAAA
>PXIH01S0000829.1:13985-35696 GCA_003024985.2 Euperipatoides rowelli
TTTTGTTTTGATTTTTAAAATCTGCATTAAATTTTGATTTTAAAAATGTATAAGTTTATTCTGATATGTTTTATAATATTTTTATTAGGCCACCTCAAATTCAAAATTGATAAATATGATAGCCTATACCATAGGCCTAATTATCCCTGCATATGTGCAAAAAAATTATTAGATATTCATGTAAACCATTTTAAAATTATTTTTTATATATTCCTAATCGAAATTTAAAAAAAAAAATTGATTTTTGGTTTTTATTGTGGACCAGTAGAATCCAAATTCTCTGAATTGAGTGGAGTGGAAAGGGTTAAAAAAAGGAGGAAGAAAAATTATAATGCAAAAACGGTAAGGACTATATATATGTAAATGATTAGCTGTCACATTTAAGTGAGGGCTGTTCCTTCATGTCG
This sequence comes from Euperipatoides rowelli, assembly GCA_003024985.2. Classification (NCBI taxonomy): domain Eukaryota; kingdom Metazoa; phylum Onychophora; class Udeonychophora; order Euonychophora; family Peripatopsidae; genus Euperipatoides; species Euperipatoides rowelli. Next base: position 14,393 of record PXIH01S0000829.1, read on the forward strand.
GTGAGGCCACATGCAAAATTGGCATGTAAATTTATATGTGGCTATATATAAACAGCAGTCAAGAACCCAAATGAATTAGAAAACAAACAAGAATTAGTAATGTAATAAATGATTGTGTAAAGTAAATGATAAAAGAATAAATCAAAAACAGGAGTACTGTTTTTTACAGTAACAATCGTGGTTGTTCTCAATTTTGAATGGGTAAATTGAGGTAAGTCAACAACAAAATGAAAAATAAATACACTATTAAACAAAAATAGGAATTACATAAAAATGAAAAAAAAAACAAAAGATGGAGATTTGATTGACAATAACTGTAGAATTGTTACAAAGTTTTTCTCCTTTTTTTGCCTCCTTCCTTTTTACTTTGTTGGTGTAATGGACATTAACAAAGAAATGTGTAGTGGATATGTTTTTACAACTCGTGTCCTACTGTTTGCATTTGATCACACATGCACACTCACTAATTGTCCAGATAGTGTACTGTCACTGTTCACATTTTTTAACACTCCCCCTTAATGTTCCTGGTCTTCTAGAGTATAATGGTGATTTGTTTACCAGTCTTGAGGTTCATATTCAGGTTGAGCCTTGTCATTATATGCGAAAATGAGGGGTGGCTTTCCTCTGTTGCTCCTGGAGGATTTCATTGTGCTTTAGGATAGTAGTTTTTGATGTCAGGTTGACTATAGTTGTCTGTTCCTTGGTTTTCGGGAAGATTCTCTAGATAGTCACAATAAATGATTTGTTCACGGGTAGTGAATGGACAAATTTCTTGGTCAAATGTGACACTTCTACTAGTGAAAATTTTATTATTTACAGGTTTCCATATTCAGTAAAATTGGCTACCAGGAACATATCCTACCAAAAACCCCAGTGTGGATCTGTCTTCCAATTTGTGCTTATGGGTGGGTGGGGGGGGGGGGTTGTAGAAATAGCAAGTGATGCCCAGAGTTCTAAGATGTTGGATGGTTGGTTTTTTATTTAACCACATTTCATGAGGGGTTCTGGTTTTTCCTTGTTGGCATATCCTGTTCAGTATATATGTCGAGATGAAGGCCATCTTGCCCCATAGTGTTTTTGGGAGTTTGGATTGTTTTAACAGGGTGCGGGTGGATTCCATCAAAGTGCTATTATGTCTCTGATTTGCCATTTTCTTAGTGAGTATGTGGCAAAGTGACTGTGTGTTTAATTCCTTTGTCGTGGAAGTATTTTTATGTATTGTGATTGCAATATTCTCCTCCCCCCTTGCTGATGGATGCCCTGGGTCGTCTGTGGCATACATTAATACCATGTTCGATGAACTCTGATATTTTTTGATGTGTTTGTTCCTTGGTTCTGATCATATATATTGTGCTGAATCCTGAATAATCATTTAGGATGGACAAGGTATATTTGTTCCCCCCAAGACTAGTTGTGATTGGTAATACTTGGTGGTTGAATGGGTGTTGCTATCCTTGGATAAAACACATGGTGTGCAGATTCCTTCCTGTTCACATTTTGTCAGATGCCTGCCATCAACCATCGATTCATCATGCATTCTCTTTATATTTTTCATGTTTCAATGACCCAGTCTGTTGTGCCACATGTGACTATAATAACCATCCCTTCCCATGAATTGTGTGTTATTACTGACCAGTGTATACAAGTTTTGGTTTAGGTTCCCTAGATGTATTGTAATTCCATGTCCTTACATCCAGCAATCTCCATGCTTGAAGGTTACCTGGTACCCCTGTTCATCTAGTTTTGAGATAGAAATAAGGTCATCTGATAGTGTTTCGACCACCAATACTTCTCTGAGCTCAACTGGCTGAATTCTTTATTTTGTGTTTACTAGTGTTAGTTGAAACTTGCCTTCATAACTGTGTGTTCTCCACTTACGGTAACTACTGGAATAGGCTAGATTAGGCACTGAACAAGATTTGTTGTCTGAGAAATAATCAACAGAGGCTTCTGTAGGTCTTGGGTTAGTGGATCTAGGTTGGATTTGGAATGATGGGTTGTCTACTGTGATCCGTTGGCTGATTCTCTCTCTCTGGACGTTGTGGTTCCCCAGTAGGTGACAGTCACGCTTAATATGGCCAATCTTGTGATAGTAATAGCAGGTTAGTTGTTTCTTGGGGCTCCATGTACCTCTGTTGGACTGTGCTGACATTGCCTTGGTGTCTTGGCTACTGTTAAACCCTTTGCCTCGTTTTCTTTCTTGATTTCTCTATTATTTTTTCTTGAACGTAATCGACTGATATTTTTGCTATCTCTCCCTTCTATGGAGGTAATGAGCATCATACTCCTTGGGAAGGCTGCCTAGTAGAGCGGCACATAGTAATTCATCAAGTATTTTATGCCATGAATCTTCCAGCTTTCCTGCAGCATCTAAAATATTCGAAATGTGATCTACAATGTCGGTGTTAGGTGTGTATTTGGAGGAAAATATTTTTCAATATAGGGTTAGTATTGCGCCAAGACTTGCTTGTTAATGAATTGATTTGAGATAATCTCATGTCTCTTTTGCTGTGTTTTGAGTGTTAATGTCCACCAGGAACTTAGCCTCCACTAGGAGTACAATCGTGGCCATAGCCTGACTATACCTGCTTAGCCATGTTTCGGTGAGAACATCTGGGGGGGGGGGGATACAATACATCATACTCCTCCCTTTCACTTAAACCCCCCTCGACGTAATATTCAATTTTGTATATCATCAAACAACACTTTGTCCTCTTTGTCCGTCTTAGCTTTTCCTCTTCTGGTTCAGATTCATGAACCAAAAAAAGGTAGTTCTGTTAACATAACAGTAGGTGGCTATACTGATGCTACCTTAGACTGCCCTGTTCTGCAAACTCAGCCATTAATCCTTCAACCTCCTTTGGCTTCCACAAACTCTTCATCCAATCTCCATATCTGGTCCATATGTCACTTCCACTCCATTCCATTCCATATCTCCACAATGAATGCATTAGACCCTATTTGAAAATCACCTTGCTCTGCACCCATCAGGTTTGCTATTCCTGAAATATATTACCATCACTCCTTAACCAAAACAAATATCATTCCTCTTCCTTCCAACATAATATTCTATCTGTTTCTTGTGGTTGGTCCACAATTTATTTGGTGTCTGGACATAATAAATCCAATCTAGTGCATAATGCTCTTCCCAGCATTAATTTGGCTGGGCTTTCCTTGGTAGTACAATGTGATGTGTTGTTACAGTCCAGTAGAAATCTACTAATTGTTTTTTTTACCATCAACCCAGTTGATGCTACAGAATTCCCGGTCTTCCTGGTCTTACATTATCAATTAGTGCTGTGTAAAAGTTTTTACTGAAATTTTGCTGCTCCATTTGATGATGGATGATATGGTGGTCTTGGTATGCTTAATAACATTCATCAGCATAACACTTCGAAATTATCAGCTCATTTTGGTTACCAAATGCACTGCCATCCCAAAACATGAGCATCAGTAACCACCATATATACATTCTCCAAAATATTGGTCCCAGAAAATCTGTATGAAGCCTTTCCATGGCCTGTCTGGCCATTTCCAGGGGTTCAATAATGCTTTGGAAGGCATAACACATTCTTGTAAACGGCTGCACGATTTAATCTCCTTTTCAATGTCTTTGTCTCACGAAGGCCACCATGCATAAGATCTGATGAGTGCTTTTATTTTTATGATTCACAAAATCTTTTTTTTTTTTTTATCTGCAGGGAATCTCAACCCGATATCCCACATCACTCATTCTTGTTCCACTGACAACTCATTTTTCTGACAAACATAAGGCCTCAATTCATTGTGCGTCAATTTTCTCTGGCCATTCATTTAATACATATTTTAAAACTCTACTTAGAATGGTATCATGACTGGTTATGATTTATTGGTAGTGGACCTTCTTCAATATAATTTAAATAAGAACATTCTGACAAATCTTCCAAACTGGTTTGTAAAGATCTGGATAAACCATTTGCGTTACTATGATTTTCTGACCTAATATAACAAATCTCATAGTCATAAATCATCAAAAAACAAAACCTATCTATGTAGCCTACTGGCTGCCATCAATGGAATTCTCTTCTTTGGTTCAAAAATTGATACCAACAGTTTATTATCAGTTGCCAAAATGAAATGTCTAGCATACAGATATTGATTAAATCTTTAAACCCCCAAAACCAATGCAAGCACCTTTTTATCCACTTGTGAGTAATTCTATTCACTTCTTTGACAAGCAGCGTGATGTATATGCTTTGGGTTGCTCAACTCCATTTGGGAAACATGGGAAATGACCACACCTAGTCCGTATGCCGAAGCACCACATGCTAGCTTTAGTGGTAGCTCTGAGTTGTAATGAACCAATACTTTTAAATAACTCATCTCATGCTTCATCTGGTAAAATACCACATTATATTTTTTTGTCCACACCCATAGTTTTTTTTGGGCAACAGTTCATATGGATGCAACACCCCTGACTGATTTGGCATGAATTTAGCACAAAAATTGACTAACCCCCAAAAAAACATTTTAACTGCGACACATCCTTATCTATCAGGGCTCCTGCATTGCGGTCACCTTTTCTGATGATGTATTCAATCCCTCCTGGTCAATAACACTGGAAATATCTAACTGAAGACTTGAAAAAAAAAACACATTTGTCCCTTGCAACTCTACGTCCACTATCATTTAACCATGTCAATACCTTTTATAATCTATCCAAATGTTCCCATTCATCATTCCCCGTAATTAATATGTCATCAAAGAAACATACTACTCCTTGCAACCTCTGCAACAATTGTTCCATAATTCTCTGGAACCCACATGGGGCTGATGCCACACCATATCATAGTCTATTATAATGAAACAACCTTTTATTTGTGTTTATTGTAACATAGTGTTTCGAATTTTCATCAAGTAACAATTGCTGGTAAACCTGTTTGAGATCTAATGTACTGAATTGTCTCACACCTCAAACAGTTCCATAATTCGTGTCAAAAGATATTTGTCAATCACCATCTTTGTGGTCATGCTCCACATATCCTAACTCTGTTATCTTTATTAATATTTGTTCAATAGGAGTGACCCACTCACTGCTCTCTACTGCCTAAATAATTCATTTATTTAATAGCCTAGTTAACCCTAACTTATTTTATTACACAATGCAAAAGGTAATGCTTTTGCTTTACAAAATATCGGAACTACATCTTTTAAAATATCTAATTTGATAGTACTTTTGGCGAATGTCCCTAAGCCTTCTGCAAATACCTTAGGAAATTGCTTCAACAAATCATCTAAATTATGTTCAAAATCTATGTACCCCATTACAGCAATCTCCAGATTCAATTCCTGCCCAATAAAGGTCTAACCCCCTACTTCACTGGTATTACATATGTCTAATATTTTTTCTCTTTATATAGGCTAATAATTAACCTTAACTAGCCCCATTGGCACTAGTACAACTTTTTAATACCAAACTTTTTTGCTCCAATGCAATGTTACTTAATATTTTTTTATACAATTCACCAGAGGTCACAGAAATGGCTGATCCTGTATCAAGCTCCATCTCCAAAGGCTTACTTTCCACACTCATTTTTACTACCAAAGTCTTGTCTACTCATCTTCCCATATAACTAGGCTCTGGTTCATGTTCTTACTCCACAAAATTATGAGTTGTTTTTTTACTCCATTTGACTTTATTATGCTTTTTTTTTTTATCGCGGCTATTATCCACTCTCTTAATTTTCGCAGTGCCATCAAATGCCCTTTTCATTTACAATTCCTACTCTCATAATCACTGTATCTACATACTTTTGACTTGTGAATTTTTTCACCACAACAACAAACCATTTCTCCTTCCACATGTGACTTTGCTGGTTTTTATTACAACTCATCTTGTGCTTGTTACTACTGGCCAAATTGGGCCTTTGTATTTCCATCGCATTTTTTCAGAAGTCCATTGCAACTGCCAATTCAACAGCTTTTGCATGTGTCATAGTATCCTCTGAACTTAAATGTCCCCTGATTGCATCACTTCTAATCCCACGTACAAAATGATCGCATTATGTATCAAGGTTCGCTTCAAATTCACAATGTTAAGTCTTTTTTTTTTCAAGAGGGCGATGTATTGAACTATTGACTTGTTTTCACGCTGCATTATTTGTCCAAACTTGTACCGTTCCGAATAATCGATGGCTTTGGGTTTAGATAATCAGCAAATAGCTAGCTTTACCAGTTCCACATAACTATTTTCTTCTGGTTTCTGATGAGTACTCAACTCACTCAACATATAAGTTTCCTTACCTACCACCTTACAAAACCGCCACGTGCTTCTTCTGAGCTATATCATTTGCCAAAAGATATAACTACAATCTTTCCACAAAACTGGACCAACCCTCCATGCCGGTAATACATTGAAATTCACTTGAATGTCCGATTATAGCCATTAAACCCTATTTGTTGCCACATTGTTTATTAGCCTACAACACTTTTTGTGCACTAACAAATAACATGCCATTACACATGGTAGCCATTACTAAATTTAATCTTTATTCATACTTTCACCAGAGGGAGACACACACTCATTATCATGGCAATCTCTATGCCAATACATCACACAGTGCATGAACTGTTTAGAATTCTTCAAAGATATATGGAAAAAAGTCACTATAATCTCAAACAAAAGGAAACTATCACCTGATTTGAGAAACACATTATTTAATTGGATATAACTTTGCCATATTTATGAATGTGTGATGCATCACGCATCCATAAAACCTTGGAACAGAATTTGTTCTAAGGTTTTGAAGTATCATAAATGAAAAGCAACTTAGAACTAGCAATTCCACTGTATACATATTAGTGTAGCATGTCAAATGTTTGTTTCAATAAGGACTGTTTATAAATTTCTGGCTGTCGATAGGGACCATTTATAACTACTAGGAACACTAGGATCATTCTAGTGAGTAGTGATACATCATTATATGAAGTAAAATTACAGAACATTGCTAAAATGCCAACTCAACATTAAAGAAGTGTCAATTGTGCTTTCACTTTGACCTATGGAGTTCAACTATTGTTTTAATTACTGTACAAATGTTAAGTTTAATAGGTCTGACTCTGATTTGGTTATGATTGATGTTAAAATAGTCACTTTTATGTGTGAACCCGGCTGGAAACACTAATCTTACGATTATATCCACTATTCCTGAGCTAAATATCATGATTTATCTTAATTTAAAATCTTAACTGCATAAGCAACTTTAGATTAGTCAATTTTAAAAAAAAAAGATTGCTGGTTCATATCACACCAACTTTCATCATGTAATTTAAGAGAGAAGTAAAAATATTAATCATATAAAATTATTGTCAATGATCTTCAAAAAATGCACCAAAAATGTTCCACAGATTTTACATCAATCTTGTTTCAAGAGTTCCAGTTAATTTTAAAGGCCAAAGTACAACTCGGAAATGTGTTATCAGAATAGGCTTTAATTGATTACCGTACTACTCGCACAATTATAATAAAATAGTTTTTAATTATTTTTTAATATATAAGATCTTGTGAAATGGATATCCAAATTGTACAAATTTTATTCCTTGCAGATTTTTTAAACTTTTAAACATTTTATATTTTAGAATATATTTATGAAAAATATATTGTCCACAAAAATACCAGTCTCTGGCTATTGTTGAAAGAGTTTTATTATCTTCCCATTTCCTATAACCTTGATAATTTGTAAAAGCTAATTTATAACCGTGAAAACGTTTGAACAAGTTATTTATTTATTTATTTATTTGTCATTTTATTTTATATCATACTGTACTAATTAAAAATAGTGGAATGCTTAAGAACTTGTGCTGCTAAATTAGGTGAATGGGGGAGTGTACAGCGCATGTCCTTCATTAATTATATAGCCTAGAGAAAAAAAAATTGTATAATAGATAAAGCATTTAATCAAGGCAATATGCAAAATCAAGGCAATATTCAAAAACTGTAGGAACGATGAGCATTTTTTTAAATAAATGGATAATTTGGCTAAACAAACTGGAATTTAATATTAGTGGAAGAAATTAAAACATTTAACTGTTTTACTAAAATTATCTTTATATGCAGGCTATACAATATGTTTGTGTGCAGAAAAGTCAATTTTGATTTTAAACTTCCAATTGAATTATAACAAAAAAGTTAGTAATACTTTTAAATATATAAAAAAATTCATAATCATTAATTTAATGCTAAAACATTGAATAAAATTACTCTTTTCTTCGTTAAATCAGTAATGGTTTTAATAATATTTGATCCCCTCATGAAAATCTGAGAAAGGAAAATATAAACAGCATCTTTGTTAAAAGAAGCTTTGTAACTTTCATTAGCAAATATACTGTCATTTGTTCTATCTTTTCAAGCTAAAATGTTCACACCATGGAGAATTTTCATCAAAAATTTATAAATCGGAAAATAACTCATTCCAAGTACTATATTTAATGATTGTTGGTGACTATTTTTATCAAAATGCATACAGTACCATATATAAATTATTCAGAAAGGGATGAGAGTGAACATAATAATCAATGTTAATTACTGTGTAACTACGCTATATTAATGTATGCTGACTGTTAATGAAGACAGCAAGATAAATATAGACTACTAATAGTTTTTAAAATACTGTCTATTTTTATTTTATTCTATCTAAATTATTAATTTTCAACATACTGTATTTAGTCTTTTTTTTAAGCAAAATATCAAGTTTTAAATATATTTGACTTTAAGTAATTTTCCATTGATTTTCTGCTATTCCTTTCATATTAAATAAAATGATCACAAAATAGTTTTATGTAAAAATTAAAACAAAACAAAAAAATTTTTGCAGATATTCATGCTGTTTAAAAACTAATTATGTTTAGTGCCATTTAAACTACAGTACAGGGTTTGACATTCATTTTTTTAATGGGTGGCAACAAGTTGCCTCCCTAAAAGGGCTATGGGTGGCAACTTTCAGGAATGAGTGGCAACTCTTTTGATTGGTCGCAAAAATTTATATTTAACTACCATACATGTATTAAAACATGAGATATATAATACTAAAGTTGTGTGAATATTCTAAACATGTGTTTTTAAATATTTTATTACTATTTATGGGTAAACAAGGGGAATATGGTTAAATGTCACTTGCTAATTAGATGCTTTAAACTTGTGACCATAAAAAAATGGATGGCAAATATTTGCCACTGCTTGTGCATCTTGGGTGACATTTTTAAAGGTATCATGGCATTTGCCACCATTGCCATGATAAGCGTCAAGCCCTGCAGTATATTCACTTGCATGAATTCATAAAAAGTTGAACTTTTACTGTATGATTTTTGCAACTATAAAAAAAAACAGCCTAATGCTATTAATTTTGTTAAATAGTTACAAATGAGGAATTAAATATGTTCTGGTTTTATGAAAATACTAATGGTAAAAGTAAAAATTGTTCTTAAAGAAATAAACAGTGGTGGGGGTAGGGTTTTTTGAAATGCTTTCATGTTCAACTAGCACACAGAAGAGTTTTAAGTCATGGAAAAATATGTTCTAAATGGAAACTGTTCTTTTTGTTTATATTGTCTGAGGAAATGTTAAACATGATTGAGGTGGACCTCTGAAAATAAAGCCAAATTAAATTTGTCACTTCTAAAGAGAGCAGTGTAAAAATAAAGGATATTCACCTATGGCTACATAAGTTTATATCAATACTTATAATCAATATTATATTATTTGTTTATTGATCAAAATAATATTTACAAAGCAAAACATTGTAAACAATAATAATTAATTTGTTAGATCCTTAGCCTGTGAGGATTTAGAATCTATTACAGTAAATGATTAAATTATAAAATGTTAAAGGACATACATCAAAATAAAAAATAAAATCTAGCCATTCATTAATTTATCATTTGGACTACCAGTATTGGTGATTATTGTTATCTGGTAGTTCTGGCTCCGGGCAATACACATTTATTTGCATTTCTCGTTATTCTTTTAGATGCTAACACATACTTGGGACCATATTCCCAGGATATACTGTATCCGTACTAGCACATTTACAGGTTTGGAGTAAAAATTTTAAAACTAATGAATTCAATATAAAAATTTAATATAAAACAAGATGTCAGCAAGCAGAAATCTAAATAAATTGCTATTACAGAAATGGTCAAACAAATAAAAATATCCGCAACCTACAAAAAAAGTTCTAATCATTCCATGAATTAAATTATTTAAACTGTTCATCCAAATATCATCATATATTTGCTTTTCTTTGAATGCTGCTGTTATCATGAAACACTTTATTTTTAACATTATTGTAACCCTTTTACTAGAAATAACATCCAGGAGTCTGAAGACACTTACTTCATAATAGGATTTCATTCACTGAACAGATATTGTTAATTTTCGATTTTGAGAAACACTTAAGTTGAAGACTAAGTCAAAAGCATGTGACTTCCATAATAATCAGTCTTTGCGATAAAGAAATTATCCTATGTGAAAAAAATATTTTAGAAAAATTAGATCAGAGATTGATAATGTGCTATGCTTTATAGTTAATATCTCAAGTAAATTGCAAAGAAGTTGCCAATGAATGAGTGAATAAAAAAAATCATATTGGTTTAGCATTTGCTGTACATAATACAGTTATATTTATTATGGAAGCACACCGATTCGAGAAAATGAATTAAAAAAATTGTTATTAAAATGTCAAACTTATTTTAATAAATAAAATTTATAAAACCATATAATGAAGAAACACTTTTATGATTACTATAATGTTTTCATTAATCTTCATAATCTTTGACTGTTTTTATGCAGATTGGAAGCCCAAAATAAAATGTTAAAATTTTACATTAAATGCTAAAGTGACAGTCAAATGGAATCATTCAATTCATATTCACTTTTATCTCGGTCTAAGACCCATGAAAAGGTGGGTGGGGATTTGTTGCCTCTCTCAAGATAGGATCAAGGAGAAAATAATGAAAAAAAAAAAAATGAAAAAAAAACAGCTTTACGTAAACTTAATTAATAAAAGTCGGCAGATATAGAGTATTTAATCATGGATATACTGTATGTTCTTTTTATTAATTATAAAATCCATGTCTAGGGCCTAGCTGTAAGGAAATGAAATTAACTTTTAAAACAACAGAGTCAAAGATTATATAATAATTAGTTAAGCATGCTATTTTGTTGATAATTGCTTGTTTAATAAACTCTTATATTCTTGATATTAATTGGTCTGAATGCATAAATAAAAGCTATATATTACCTTTACAGTTAAAACTACACAACAGCTTAATAAATTTGATACCTTCATCTAAGATTTATCTTGGGTTGATATCATTTCATTACCAGGATTCACCAAAACTGTTCTATAATTTTCTAAAGTTTAAAATAATCAACTTGGAGAAATAACAGTATTATTAAAACTGGAATGCTATTCATTAATCTGCAACATTTATAATCTTAAAGTATACATTTTAAGTTCTTGAAAATTCACAAGATTTGATTTAACTTCTATATTGACCTCACACCCAATATTTACAACAGCTGTCTCTCATTTTGATTGAAACAAAAATAATTATGTTCTGTTGATGAAATAGTTGATGTTTGTAAATTTTACATCTTTGACTGTTATTAGATGCCACATCCATCACTAAATTTAATGTTCAATTTTATTTTCAGTTGAAACCAATTTAAATCATTTATTCTGCAGCATAAGTTAACAATTTTTGCAGATCAGAAAACAGTATTATCTTTAAGTAATACTTTAACATTTCAAAATAATCACATACACTGCAAATAATTATAAATAATTGGCAGATGAAACAGAATTAATCATGTTATATTTATATTGATAGAGCAATATATTGATAGATCGATATTGGTAAAGATTTGATTATCAAAAATGGAGTGCATTGTTGGATGTTCTAATTATACGTATAACATTTAAGATGGTTAATATGAACAAATGCTTGCTCATAGACATATATAAAGCTAAAAACATTTTAATATTGTTTATCTTTATGAAAAATTATCATTGACTGACAAAATTTGATAAAGTAGTGAATTATTACATTTGTTATATCCAAACATTAATACTTACAGGTATTTCTATATCTTATTCATATTTTGGTATTAAATAATTAATTTTTGAATGGCTTATCAGCCTTGCTATAGAGAGTACAACAAATAAGATAGATGGTTATTTCTTCAACTAAACGATTTAAAGCAAAACGTTTATATGTTTTGAGAATAATATAGTATGTACGTCTATATAGTAAAATGCTAGACAATATGTGGCCAAAAACTTTGTTGAGCATTGTTCAGGAAAAACAACAAATTAAAAAAAATAAAATATAAATTTTTAATAATTTTATTTATTGTAATAAAGTTTCAAAATTAAAGGCATAAAAAAAATGTAATTGGGTTGTTGGGGGGGGGGGGGGATAGAATTGTCAATAGCTAAGTAGTTAGCTAAATTTTACCCAGAACAGAATCTAGATTTGTAATTGTAAATGTTCTGGTTCCAGCTTTTTGGCATTAAAAAATTAGACTAAAAAAAGTTAAAAATAATTAGATTCCCAATTTATGATACTCTCATAAATAAACAAATATTTTGAATGTTAAGATGATATGGAATAAAACTAAGGTAGGCTATATAATATGTACTTCTGTTATATTGTTCCTTTCAGGGGAATTGAAAAAAACTATAATAAAAAAGATTTAGTCTTAAAAGTTTATCAAATAAAATGGAGAAAAAATAGTGTAACATACAGTAAGAAGCGTGATATAACCATGAGCCATATTACAGATTGTTACTGTATTAGGAAAAAAGGAATTGTACCAGAATGATCGTCTTTAAAATTGGAAAGTTTAACAAAATATAAAATCCAGTATACTCGTAAATGTAAACTAATATTAGTTTAAGGTTAACATTTTCATACTAGTCCATATTATTTGTGCACAATTTGATTTAAGTCCGTTTGAAATTCAAAATTTATACTGTTCACATGCAAAAAACAAAACAAGAGAAATAGGAAGAATTTTTTTGCTTGACATCAATTGCCAAATCAAGATTTTAATTTATTATATGCTTTATCCATTCTCAAAAGTTTATATACTTAAGATTTGTTTTTTTTTTAAAAAAACGGTTATTTTTTTTATCTTTCCAAATAAGCATTTAAAAAAAAAATTGGTTAATGAGACTTAAGGTTTTTTTGAAGACAATATTATATTTATAATTCCATAGTTATTTTAAAATATAAAATGTACAGTAATGTTTGAGGCAAGGTCATATTTTTTAAATGATCTGGCAAATTTCTGTTTTTAGTATTTTTCATATAAAAATGTTTCATTATTTGATAAATGACACCTGACTTTTTTTTTCAAAGATGAAGAAGTGTTTCCGGAGCAGCTAAAGAGTCATGTTGCAGCCAAACTTGCTGAATCGGAGACCTTTCAGTCAGAGGACATGGATGCTAGTATAGAAGGGGAACCTTATTTTGTTCAAGAAAAAGGTAAGTTTTTAATTTATTTAAATGCATGAATTATACTGTGAGTAATAGATTACTATAAGTAAAAGAGAAGCAAGAAAGTTAATTTTTTAAATATATTGTACGTATAAAATCAAATATACTACTGGATACATCTATGAAACATAATTAAAATTTATTACTTCTATGTAAAGAAAAGATTTTCATAGTTTATCATTGATGACATACAGTACATAGGATATTAAGCCATTGCTTTATTAACCCTTTCTTTTGCAAATGCAGTTTGAGTAAAATCATAATTTTCCATACCTATAAGCCTGAGAGTAATTTGCTTCATAACAGCTTTACATTGATTTATATACAGAAGTCTCTTGTTTGGAGAAACACTCAAGAAAAACAAAATGGAGTGAGTAGCATGGAAATAGCTCTTGCTCCCATAATGGAATATCTATTAATGGACTAATACCTTGCTGTTCTCCGCTTTTATCATTAAGAAATTCTCTAAAAGAAAAGAAAAAAATCTTATACAAGAGCAGAAATTGATAATGTGCTGACGATTTACGTTAAATTCTCAAAGTTAAAGAAGTTATCCATGTACGAACGTTAAAATATGTCTACTCTGCATGCAATTATTCTGAGATGCACATATCTTAATATATTTATTATGGAAACAGAAATTGCAGGTACTGAAATAATAGGATTCAATATTCCTCAGCAGTGGTAAGATCCATTTCCCTTGTACTGTTGATAAAATTCAAATTTCACTCTAATGAAGCATAGACCATCGTCCTACAAACATTAACCATTTGCTAGCAATTCAAGAACTAATACAATTTAAGCTCTTTTTTGGATTATATAACAAATGTCTTGAGATCATGCAATTTTTTTTGTATAGTGCCCTTTAAGACTCTAAAGGTCTGAGTTAAAGATGTTATGGAGTCCTATTATCATGTGGATGTAAAATGAGTATTTTAATAATAGTTAAGACCTATTGAAATTAGTAACTTACTATTTTTTGGCAGCCAATATAATAATTATAATAATCCTTTCTAGAGAAATGTGCACAATTAATGACATATAAACGTTTATGATATCCCAGGTACAGTTGTCTGCAAAGGCCCTAATTAAGACAAACCCACAGAATACTCAGGAGCATGAAACACAACTAATCAGCAACTGCTAAATGATATGAATAAAATAAAGCAACATAAGACCCATAAATTAACATGATGCTGTATTTCATTAAAAGCAGGGAAAAGTCACACCTTGATTTGGCCACTCACCAAAACAACCACATAAAACACCTCTTGTATTTGGTGAGAAGCCAATCCAAAAGAATAAAAAAATGAGCGCAAGTTTGTGATATTCTTTATAACACATACAGTATGTAAAATAAACATAATAAATAAATAGCATTGATTCACACATGTGAAGTAAGTTCTTGCAAGGAATGTCTATAATCTCACAGCTGTGTTAAGAAGATAAACATTGCATGAACTAAAACCAGCTTATCTTGCCCAAGGCAAATCAATATGAAATTATATAAACAATAATTTGTTAGATGTCCTATCCCCCCCCCCAAAAAAAAAACCATCCTCAAAACATTTGGTTCTCAAAATTAACACAAATAAAAACATTTATAAATTATTTGTTAAAGAATACAAATGGAGAATTGGTCCCACTCCCTTCAAGTGAAAAGTGGTTATTCAAGATACTCATACCCACCAATGACCTGAGGAATGGGATACAGTTTTGAGTTGGCATAATAAAAATACCCGGATTTAGATGTCTTTTTATTATTATTACCTATTTAGTTATCAAAATAAATCACAAAAAGCGGAAAGTAAAGAAAACAAATAATTTCCTGACAAATGGAGAACGGCAGTTTATTACCCCCAATATGGAAAACTAAATATTATTAAAAAGGACCTTTTTAAAAAATTTTCCTCTGCCAATATTAAAAATAAAAATCTTTTGAGAAAAGTGTGGTATATTATATTTACATACAATGTATATCACAGTGATTATAAACTTTTAAGCATTTGTAGTTAAAGTTGTGATTCTGAACTATCTCTCTAAGTCGTAAACCTCAAGAATGAGGCGTCGTGATCCGATATATAGATCTCTTGACGGCAACCCTCCATCCACTGCAGTCCAATGTGGCTAAAGTGGAATCACGGAGTGAACCTCCCGTGAGTGTCTTCACTTGGTCAACCCATTTCAGTGGTACTCTACCACACAAACGTTTACCCTGTACCATCCCCGCACAATCAGCTTCTCCAAACCCTCTTCACATCGAATTTTATGACCGAAATACCGGAGTACTCTATCCGAAACAATATTGACTAGTCTAACATCAATGTCAAATTCTTTAAAATCGAGAGCTGTTTGTAGGCCATGCAGTCCATGGAATGTGTAATAGTCTGTGCCAGCACCACATCTCAAAAGCACTGATCCTTTTTGTGTCCATGACTCGGCTCCATAAATAAAAATTGAAAAGATCAAAGAACCAACGAATCTCTTCTTAGTATTGTTAGAGATTTATCTATCACACCACACCTTCTTGAGACAGGACATGGCATTCCTTGACATCTCAATTCTTCTAATTTCGTCACTACAGCCACCATTATTGGATATAAGGGCGCCTAGATAAACAAACTTATGTACAATATCACATCCAGCAACTTGTTGAATATCAGGACGATCCTTCAATTCATGATCAATGATCATTATCTTGGTCTTTTGACGATTATTGGAGAGACCAATCTCCTGACTTGCGGTTTCAAGTCTTGCAATGAGTTCCACAAGATCGTCTAAGTTACTTTCAATTAAGGTGGTATCGTCAGCATAGCGCAGGTTATTTATTTTCCGACCACCTACAGTAAAACCTTTGTCCCAACCATCCAGAGTTTAACGCATGGCATATTCTGCTTATACGTTAAATAGAATCGGAAATAAAATACATCCCTGACGAACTCCAGTCTAAACATGAAACAATGAAGACCTTCTATTGTCAATTTGAACATTTGAAAAAATGTTTTCGTATAAAGATCTAATAAGAGAAACGAGGTGAAGCGGTAATCCATTGACCTCATGAATTTTCAAAGATGAGGTCATTTGACAGTATCATAAGCCTTGTTGTAATCATCAAAGCAAAAAAATACTGGACTATTGAACTCACATACTTTTTTCAATTATTTGCCTTAAGTTAAGAATATGTTCTCTAGTACCTCTTCTCCTCACCAAGCCAGCCTGTTCGAGAGGAATCTGTTCATCCAAAAAAGCTCTAATTCTACCATGTATTATATGGAGCATAACCTTGCTAGCATGTGATATAAGAGCTATCAGTCTATAATTTTCACATAGCTTTTTATATCCCTTTTTATATAGAGGAATGAAAATAGAATTTGTCCATTCTTGTGGCCACTCTAGGGTATCCCAGATTCTTTGACATATTTTATGGAAAATCGAAACTCCAAGATCACCAGATAGATGCCTTACTGATCTCCGCTGTAACTCCATCAGCACCACAGGCTTTCCGGTCTTTAAGTAATTCCAAAGCCATCACAATTTCATCACGGAGAATATCAGGTTCAAGCCCCATAGGAAAATCTGGTAGATTTTCGTTATATGAGTCCTGTGTATTTGAATAGAGGCAATCACAGTTAGTTTTTCCAAACCATCAGAACCTTGTCAATTTCATCCACATCTTCATTTATACTATTCTGGATTGTCCATGATCTAGCACTAAAGTCACGGGTGTTTTTTTTTATTTTCGAGAAGAGGTCTCTAGTTTGATTGTGAATGGCATGATCCTCAATATCTCTACAAACATTAGATATAAATTGATTTTTATCCCTCCTACAACTCTGTTGAATTTCTGTTGAGTCAATAGCAATCTGTTATTGTCAGTTGGGCACCACCTCTAAATAAACATCTTCTTTTTTCAATGATGTCCAAAGTTTGATCCGAATTCTAATGTTGTTTCTTCCTGTTGTGGGGAATTTTATTTTTATTTGCAGCATTGAGAAGCCATTTTTTTTTTGTATTTGACCATAACTCATCCGAGGACAGTTTTATGTCCATATCACATATAGATTCAGATAACGAGGCTCTAAACGCATTCGGATCAAAAAGTTGAGGAATTATTTGTATCTTGGTTTTCTGAGGTTTGGCTAATTTTAACACAAATTCAATCCTCAGCAACCTATGATCAGAGCCACAATATGCTCCAGGGCATGATTTAACGTCTTTAATAGAAGATTGCCATCTAGATCTCATAAGGGCATAGTCGATCTGATTTCTATATTGACCATCAGAAGATATCCAAATGTAGAAATGTTGAATGTGGTGTTTAAATATAGTATTTGCAATAATAAATTAATTATCAAGCGCAAATTCCAGCAAACAGTCACCTGTTTTGTTACGGACACTAATCCCATATTTAGCAATCGCAGATCTAGCATGGCCGTCAGTATCTATTACTAATTTTAGCATTAAAATCGCCTAATAGCAAAACTATCTCTCGATTTGGTATGGAAGACAAAGTACCTTCAAGTTTTTGATAAAACACTTCTACAACTTCATCTGCAGCATCTAAGATAGGAGCATATATTGAATTATATTCAATTTAACAGGTTTTGTGTTAATCTTGATAGTTATAATTCTATCACTTAAAGGTTTATATCCTAGTATCAAATGATTTAATTATCTAGGGACCAGTATAGTGACTCCGTTCCGGCTAAAATCTTCATTACCAGAGAAGTACTCCCAATGATCTCCGCTAGGAAAGTGACCAGAACTCTTCCAATGAGTTTCGGACAAACCGGCAAAAGAAATTCCATATTGGTCAAGTTCATGTATAACAATTTTAAGTTTGCCCGGCATTTTAAGCAGTCCATGGACATTCCATGTCGCTAGTTTAATCCTATCCTTTGTTCTATACAGTGAAATTATTACAGTAATTATCTAGTTTAGCTGTGAAAAATAGTTATAAGTAGTTATTCATTTAACGTCTCATTTATTAGC
The DNA here is from genome assembly GCA_003024985.2 of Euperipatoides rowelli. Taxonomy (NCBI): domain Eukaryota; kingdom Metazoa; phylum Onychophora; class Udeonychophora; order Euonychophora; family Peripatopsidae; genus Euperipatoides; species Euperipatoides rowelli. The sequence continues at coordinate 32,924 of PXIH01S0000829.1, forward strand.
ATACCAATAGATATAACAAACTGAGGATGCGATAAACTAAAAGAATATCTTAATTTAATTTTCATTCTTTAAAATAGATTTCAGAATAGGAAATTTTGATCCGGTTAAGATGAAATGGACTAGGTATGCCCAGCAGCTAAAGTTTTACCTGATCGCCAACAAAGTAGAAGAAACCTTAAACTAGCCATGGTATTAACACTTATTATAGATAAAACACTTCATTTGTTATGCAATCTTGTGGCCCAAATGAAACCAGAAGAAAAGTTGTTAGAGAAATATCTTACATTCTACAATGACATTTTTGGCCCAAGCCCCTAGTACGTATGGAAAGATTTTCACTCCACAAGAGGATGCATAAGGAAAATAATCAGTTTTGGATTATGTTGCAAAACTTTGCAAGCTAAGTGTAAACTGCAAATTGGAAGAGAAGCTAAATTTCTTTATTATTGATCAATTTATATTTGGTATCAATGATCCTATAATTAAAAAAAAATAGCAAATAAATTATTAGTGAAACTTTAGCGCTGAAAAAGCTAAATAAACCGTTAGTTTCTGCTAACACTAAAATTTGAATGCATTGTGGAGCTAAACATGATTTTCGTGTTTGCAAATTTAAAAATGCCACTTGCTTTTTATGTAAAAAGTATGGACATATTAAAATGATTTGCTGATACACTAGAAATAAAAACTTTATAAAACAAAAGTCAAAACAGATTCATATGGCCTCTTCAAAAGAGAAAAAGAAATAGAATAATATTAAAGTACAAATTATCTAATTCTCATTCTTTCTTTAAATTAAGTGGAATAAAATATTCAAAAACCTATAGGGATAGTGAAGATGAAACTTTTAGCCCGTTCCTTCTGCTTGTGGCCGGACATGAATAGACAAATCAAGCAAGGAGCACAAAGCTGTCGTAACTGACAACTTCAAGTTCCACAAACACTAGTTTACCCTTGGATACGGCCAGAAGACCTCTGGGATAAGATCTACATCTACTTTATGGACCTCCTACTGTAATCAGATGTTCTTAGTCACAACCTATGCCTATTCCAAGTGGCCTGAAGTAAAAAGGCTCTATTGTATGCATTCCGAAACCATTGTGCTTAGTCTAGAAGATTATTACACACATTATGATATCCACAGCATATTATTACAAGCAACGCAACTCAGTTTACTTCAATGATATTCGAAAGATATTTAAAAATTAGAGGCATTCTGCACACCAAAAATGTCCCTACAATCAAGCCTCTAATGGGCAAGCAGAGCGATTTGTATAAGTACAGTAATTAAGCTTTTATTTAGAAAAAGGCAACTCAAAACTACAAGTACATATAAATAAATTACTTTTAATATAGAACGATTCCACACACTAAATTCAAATTAATGCACGCTGAGAAGTTACTTGATAGAAACCTCCGAAGAAGCTTAGAGTGATTAACACCATTACAAATAATTCCTATTACCTTCTAAAAAAAATACTAGTAGGACAGCAAGCAGGGATGGGCGTTTTGTCGCCTATTCACCTAATTAGGCGACAGTTATAATTTTCTAGGCGACACTGTCGCCTAAGGCTATTTTGCACATAGGCGCCAAAANAATTTTATATATGATTAATCGCCTATGAAATTTGTTTATATTTTAAATATTTGACTTATAAATTATAATATTTTGAGTAATTTCACAAAATTAAGTTTAATTTTAAATTGACATTTCATTTACTAATTTACAAAAATAGAATAATCAATCATTTAACTTAAAAATAAAAAACCTATTTGACATTTTATTGTCTATAAACAGTTTATAATCCTTAATTTCCTCATTTATAGCTGTAGTCTAAAAGCTTCTCTTTCAGAAATCGCTAAACATCGTATCAATGCCACACTAAGTTTTAATTCATTGTCCTTTTAAGTTTTCCGAAATTCGTCAGCTAATTCAAATAAGCAACGGAATAAAATTTCTTATATACTGTAAACAAATGGTTGACCCTTATATAAACAAATGGTTTACAAATGACATAATTTTGGACCATTTAAAACCTTTTAAAATTCTTTATCTGATTAAATTTTTCACCCTTAAATTAGCCGAATTTCATCAATACAGTAAGTTATGTCAGAAGCTTAATTACAAACTGATAAAAACAGAGATGAACATTTTAGCATAGATATCCTTATAATGAATAATTTCCCCCACCCATTCTCCCTTTTTTTAAAAACAATGAATACTGTAATTTATTACAATTAAATCAATTATTTGACTTTGCAAAATGTAAGCTCAAATATGTTTATGTAAAACAATTTTCAAAGGAATAAAAATACATAGAAATATATATTCAGGGCCGGCTAAGTCTTTGTAGGCCCCTAGGCAAAGCTTAAGATTTGGGCTCCCTTATACTTTACCAATCCCTTATAGTCTTATGCAGTAGGTTTCATAAGCTTTTTTTTTTTATCGGTTGGAACACTTTGTTAGGTGTTACAAGCTTTATTTTTTGTTTTGATAAGCTTTTTTTTTGGGGGGGGGGGGAAGGACTGTGGGGAACAGATTTCTTAAAAATTGGCCTCTATGTTTTAATATAGGTCACATTTGCCTACTATGCCTAGGCAGTAAAACAACCCTGTATACATTTATAAAGTAATTTAAGGTAATCATTTTTCTGCAATTAAACGCAATAGCAACATTGGGAACAAAAACAAAAATCAGACTTCCCATATTTATAAAAGTTTTTACTAGTTTGTTTTTATACAAATACAAATACAAATATGATGGACAACAACA
>PXIH01S0000831.1:0-14248 GCA_003024985.2 Euperipatoides rowelli
TCATCTATATGTCTTATATGCATAAATATTTTAATATCATCTGCATAAGCAAGACATTTAGCATTTTTCATCTTAGGAAAATCTATCATATATAGATTAAAGAGGCATGCAGATAAAGCTGAACCCTGTGGAAGACCTATATTAACAGTTCTAAAATCTGACACTATACCAGTTCTAATTTTTCTATCTAATAGAAATTCCTGAACCCATTTAAGTACAAAATCACAGTTATAGAATCCTGTTAAGACATACTAAATCTAACAGAATAAAGAAATCTATAGCTATAAGAAGTGTCAAAATTTGGAATTCACTAGACAAAAAAAGCTTTTGATTTCTCACTAGGGCACTTAAAAAAATGCATAAGAATTCATGTGTTGAATAAAGTTGAACCCCTTGACTATCAATAACATTTTGATCAAAGAGTGGAGGGGTTAAGAGGGGAGGAAAAGGGAACTAGGGTGAGAAAAATACATTCTCTTATCATTTATTTATTATGCTTTGATTCTTTTTTTTCTTCTAATTTGTTTGGTTGTTTTTACACCTTTTTTTTTTATATATATCTATATATTAATACGTGAAGGGAAAACTTTGGATCCCTTTTTAAGCATATTGAATGGAAGAGTGTGAGATTTGGCAGAGTTAAAGTTTATATGGAGAGGGAGTGCAATGAGCTAAAATTTATATATAAAATTAAAACATTCATTGTTTAGTGTGTGGCGGCTTTTTACAAATGAAATTTTCTTATTGGTCGAATTTCGACCAACACTGTATTACTGTATGTTTTATTATGTGTTACCTGTATGTATACATTGATTTTACTATCTGTAATACGGTAATAATAATATTGTTGTGTACAAGAATATTAATTTCTTAAACAATAAAATGTGAATTGAATATTTCTACATTTCTCTTAATATCTTTATAAGCTCTTAAATCTCCCATACAATTACAACAAAACCAAATACCCTTAAGTTCCACCCTATCTACCCAATCCAACACATTTCATGTGATACCATAAATCACATTTCTTACCCCCCCCCCCCAAAAAAAAAAAAAAATATTACATTTATCTCCACATCTTATAATACTACCCTCTAAAACCTCCTTATCATTTTCTTCCCCTTTACTTTATTACCATACCCAGCTTCACATCCTTCATTTTCAACCCTACATTTTCACAATTATATCCCATATTTCCTAATAACAACTATAAAAAACCTTTCCTCCTTATAAATTATAATTTAATAAATTAATATTAAGAAAAGGAAAAATAATATATATTAGATCAATTGAGATAGATTGTTGTTATGGAAAGTATTTTGTGTTTCATGTTTGAGTTTTCAATTTGTTTAAACTTCAACTGAGCTATCACTTTATACTCAATACCGGTAATTAATTATAATTTTATCTGTAATTTTCAACTTTATTATATTTCTACTGAAAGTTATCAGTAAATGTTTTAGATTATCATATAAAAATTAATAGTGTTTATTTTTGACACTTGTAATCCTGTTTTATTTTATTTTATTTTTATTTTAATAAATTATATTTATAGGGTGAAATTCCCTATAACAAAAAAAAAAAAAAAATGAGATGCTAAAATAAAAACTATAAACCTTTGTATTAAAATATTAGGATAATTTTTATAAACTTCTCTATCTAACTACTCAAAGTTGATAAGCTGGTAATATTTTTTTCTGTTTACATGTCTTATAGTGTTTTTATATTTTCTATGTTATGAATCCATTTTACTATATTTACACTACTGTTTTTCAAAGTTTTTGGACTAGGGAGGGAATGGGTTGTTTGAAGTTTTGGGAGGGATGATTATGTGTGGTGAGATGTTGGAAGTAGAAAATTAGGTGATGAAAGAAATGGTTATTATTCATATTGATTTTAATTGTTATAGCATGTAGTTAATTATTATAATATGTAGATAGTGTGTAACAAACCATGTGTTTAGTAGAATAGTGACTTGTAAATTGATTTATAGTATGTTATATTTAATATTTTTATATTATATGTAAGTGTATTAACACTGTATATAGATTTGTATACAGTATGTACGGTATTTTATTATTATAAGTTAAACTGTACAGGTTTTATTAACCTAAACTTTCATTGAATAAATAAATAATATATTAATTTCTAATTAAGAAAAATTATTACAAAATGGTACAGCAAAATATTATAGAATTTTATTGTTTAATTCCAATTACACCAAATTTGTAATTATGAATAGGCCTATGTACTGTATAATTAAAAAAAAAAAAAAAAAATTCTTATAAATTGTTTTAAATTGATTGATATTTAATTTAAATTGATCTTAATTTAATTTTTGTTAAAATGAGAGTATTTAAAAAAATTTATGTTTAAAAATAATTATTCATGATAATATTGTAAACATTTGATTTCTCTGTCACTAACGATGCATATGCATTAAAATAATTTATAATATTGTATTTTAAGCCCCTTCAAAAAAAAAAAAAAAATGACAAAAAAAATATTAAATCTATCTTTTGGCTATACTTCAGCACCGGTCTTCAATACTTGCTCTAAAATTATATTATCAAAAACTAGTTTTTAAATTCGTTTTATTGCTTTACATATATTTTAGTAAAAATCTAAATGCCAATGAAATTTAATTACAAAATAAATTAACTATTTATTTAAATTACTTATGAAACTGTGAATTTACTTTCCTCAGAGGCAGTGCCTGAACTATAGTGGCTAGAAAGGGTTTACCTCTCGTTTAATCTCATTTGTATATTTTCACTGTTTTGTAAATAAACGCAATATAATAACAATAATAATAATATGCACTTGAAAAAGTTCATAATTCCATTAGGCCCTAATCGTAGCGAACTATAAAAGCCTAATGGAAGCGACAAAATATGAACTTTTCAAGTGCATAGTGCCTGCTGATTGGTTAACAGTTATTACAGTATGGCGGACGTAAATTCTGTTAAAATTATCAAAATCGATCATAGGGTTGGGGCATAGTGGGTTCAATACGTAGTAGAAGTTAGGGTTCAGGGTTATGGAAAGGTTAGGACTGTAAATAATAAAAGAAAGCTACTATCTATCTTGATCATGTGACTAAATGTTCATAAATTTTCGTTTCCGATAAACGCGAGTGAGCAGCGAGACCTGATCGGAACCGAGGTGAATCATGGGAATATAAGGCTCTGCTTCTGCCGTTACGTTTGTTTATGATGACTTTATTAGGAGTCTACTTGTTATTTTAAAACCTTTCATACAAATATTTATAAGTAAAAGATCTATCATAATGTCAAGTACGTTTTCAATCGGAGGGGTTTGATAAAAAAAAAAAAAATTCTTTAAATTTGAGGATTTTATTTTTCTAGCTTCTGACGTCATGAGGTTACAAGAGGAAGGAAACCATTTTTGCTTTTGGTTGCAAATTATTTATTTGGTGATTTTGATGTGTTACTTGTAAAACAAAAGTATAATCAAAAGCTGTCATAATCTAATCGCCATGGCAGCTCATGATCTACGATTTAATTTGAAATTTGTTAAAATTAAAATCGTTCTACTAAAAAATAACAATGAAGCATTATAGTACGAGTAGGTTAATCAAAAATATTTCATTAGGAGTTAAATAGAAAGAGTTGATGAATTATCATTTTGTTAACGCTGTATTTTGCAAAGATCATTTTAAAAGTTTTGAAGAGAACAGCGGAATAGACAATGGGACCTATTGATCCTCATCAGCTATTGCAAAGTCTTTCTTCCTTAATACACGATGACGGCGGTCTTAAGAGTGCTCATGATGTTGCTCAGGTAACAAATTTAATGAGGGATGCCAATAAGCTTGTTAGCCGTTGTGTTTATGTAAATATTTTAAAATCTACTAAGAGGAAAAAAATTTTAGAAAAATTTATAGAGGTTGGAGGCTGGGAAATTCTTTATTCCTGGTTAGTGGAAGCAAACAATTCTGAAAATAATTTATTTTTATTAGATATATTACGAGTTTATAAAGAACTTCCTGTAACTGTCGATATTCTCAAACAGAATAATAGTGCTAAAATAATTAAAACATTATCCAGGGGTGAGAATATAGCTGTAAGAAAATTATCTAGAGAAGTAGTATCTAGCTGGATGACAATAATTAAAAATAATCAAAAAATTAATGAAATTCTACAAACGAAAAAAAATATTAAGGAAATAGATAAAAATACGGAAAGAGAAGAGCAAATAGTATTGCTAGAGTCTTACAAACCTCCAGAAAAGAAAAAACGCAGACCAAAAACAGTAAATGTCTATCAGGAAAAATCTAGAGACGTGATATTAGATCAAGAAGCCCGCAAACCAATTAAAAAATCGGTTGCTATAGACAAAGGGAAGGATGCCAGTAAGCGAACAGGTGTTGGTTTAAATAAATTGATAGAACCTATTGAAACAAAAAAAAAGCGACCAAATTTAAATGTGTCGGTTTCTCCAACTTCAACAGCTAGTAATAGTACAATTGACAAACCGAAAGTAGTCAAACCTATTTCACCAAAGGCTAGACATGTTATTAGTGAAAGCACTGAATTTATGAGTGCTTTGGATGCACCTGCAGTAACCCCAACTCGTAAAAAAAGGAAGATTCCTTTTAAGCCTCTCACTCCTACAACACCCCCACCATCTGCCACATCTACATCACCATTATCTGCCACACCCAAACCTTTGTTTTATAAAGATGACCTGAAAACAGCAATAGAGTTAGACGACGATAGTTCGTTAAGTATAAAAGACAAGCTTGACTGTGTTGAAATCAAAGATAACCTGGTTGAAGATGGTGAAGCAAAAGATTTTATTTCAGATGAAGAGAAGAAAGATAGTATTGAAACTGCATCTATATTGTCAAACCTTTGTAAAAAAAAGAAGAAAAAGTCTGTAACATGGGCTGAGGATGTTAATTTGTGCCAATTTTTTTTCTTTGATCTGGATGAAGCGGAGAAAATGAATGTCAATCATTTTCAAAATTTTGGAGATCTAAAGACACAAGAAATGAGGCTGGAAAGACAAGGTTTTGAAAATGCCAAACGGCTTCTTGTTCAAGACAAAATGACCGAAAAGGTAACTTGGTTCTTTCCACCTTTATTAGACCTATCGACTCCTTTAATTGAACTTGGTATTAACAGTGTTGAAAAAGAGGTACAGCGTAAAAGGGAACAACGAGTTCTCCAAGAAATTTTCTTTTCTAAAGAATCTCTTCCAGACAGTCCACATGAGGCTGATCTAGAGTTTATTGATGCTGAAGATCCAAAGATTATACCTTTAGAGGATGAAAATAACCCTGAAAGTTATATTACGACAGAGCCTTGTCCCGATTCAAAGGAAGTGTCTTCTCTTCCTCCTGCTTTAGCTAATTTAGTGAAGTCTATTTCTAGCAAACAAGAACCGGCTACAGTAATGCCAAAATCACAGGATATAAATAAAATTCAAACTGTATTAGGAGTGATGATGGGTAGAGGACTAGATCAATTGGATATGAAAATTCATCCGAAAGAATTGCAAAATTTGAAACAAGTATTGCAGCCATTCCAAGGTCCACCCCCTCCGATTGGTGAATCACAAAATTTTCAAGGTGATTTGATGAACAGTCAAGGGATTAATTTCCCTCCTAAGAACTTATTTAGCATAGCTCCACCAGGATATAAACCCCTTGGACCTTCTGTACCTAGTGGATCATACCCACAAGGTCCACCACCACGAGTTATAATGTCAGATGAAATGCCCTTTCCTAATCAGAATTCTCCCCACCTCGGTCCTATGCGAGGACATAGAATGAGGCCAGGAAGAAGGCCTGTAATGAGAGGACATGGAAGAGGCAGGGGAGGACATGAAACAATTTGTCGATATTACTCATATCCAAATGGCTGTTATAATAATAGATGCTCATATATTCATCCAGGTGTAAAAGAACCATTATAACATGAATTCATGTTTGGCTAATGTTTTACATTTTGAAGATGATCCAAATTGGAGTTGCCATTTTGGTAAAAGGCTGATGGGAAGAAGAAAAACATTTCCTGAAAAATGTTTTTATTTTTTTTTTTAAAGGGGAAAAAAAAAAAATTCCAAGCCTAATGCATTTCAGTTTTTGTACGATTTTCTTTTACTGTATAAATTATAAATTGAATGTTATACTGGTTTACTTTATAGTGTAAGTTAATGGATGAAGCAGCAAATTACTGTTATCTATGTAAACTCCTGTTTGTAAATAATTTGTATTTATAAATTGATTAATTTTGTATTATCTTGTTAGAAAAATGAACTCGGCTAAAATAAAGAATACAACCATAACGCAATGTTTACAGTACGGTATATATGTTTTACAGTAGGCTATATCTGTACTATGTACAGTAGCTTATATACTGTATACAGTAAATATAAATACTGTACAAATAATTTGGGTATACAGTATATACACACACACACTGTACATAGGATATTGTATGTAAATTTAGGGTATTTATAATGTATAATTATTATTGTGTATGTTATATACTGTAAAATAGACTACTATACAGTATATACCCTACTTGTATATATATATATATATATATTATATACTGTATACAGCCTAAATATTTACTGTTTACAGTAACTGAATATCTTGTCATATTTCTAAACTTTATAATTTTGTTAATTAAAAATATACTGCAAATGTACTGTAACGAATATACGGTTACTGTTGTAACCCTACTTTTTTTTTTTCATTGATGCTGGTATAGCCTCAAAATTACGGTTTTCATGGAAACTATATAAAGTTAGGGACCATTCAAAAGAAAATATCTCCCCCCCCCCCCCTTCACCTCTTTCCCCATCCACATGTAAATCAAACCATAGAAACAGTATAACAAATATTTTTGTACAAAATTTAGTGTGCTTGAATATATAGCTTTTTAAATTTAAGCAGTTTATATTTAGCCAATTTTTCAAATCCAATTGTAATAGTTAAGCATGTTCTTTATAATTTTACTGTATGTATTTTTAAATGCAGATTTGTGCCATGCATATGTAGGCTACAGAACTTGAAACATTTTTTAAAAATACTGTACATGTACTGTATATTTTGTCAAATTATCCATTTAAATTGTAAAAAATTTTATTTATATTTTTCCTTTTAAATTTTAAAATACATTTTCCATTTCTGCAACAATTTTATGTAACAGGTTTGGCTATATTTAATTATAGTTTAATAATTTTATTGGATTGGCTAATGACCAAACAGCCATTATTGTTGAAATGTTTAATCCATAGCTTTATAACAAAATATTAGTTTTGTTGGTTTCCATTAATTATTAGCTTTCATGCTTATTGCTCTTAATTAGTTCAAATTAACTAACTAAATAAAATATCTATCTATTAGCCTATTTTTAATTTCTGATTTAACTAATAACTGCTTCTAACAACGATGGTTCAATTAGGCTATAATAAAATTAGTTAATATTTTAATATATTAATTAATTCTCAGCTCTTGCACACATTGATTCACTCCAGAATTACCGTAAATCCCAATTCAAATTTTACTTCCAATATCTAGTAAAAAACAGACTAGTTTGGTTGTCGAAATGATCATTAAACGAAATGATACCTATTTCTAATGAATCTTAAAACAAATGCTCGTAATCTTAGACTGTAGTCTATCGTAAAACTATGCAGTTCAACTAAATATTAGTTGATGTTTTAAACTATAATTAAAACTATTTAAACCTAAATAGTTTCAGATGTTATTTTCTTTATCATGTTCTGTTCCTTTATCATCCACTTTTAATCATTATATACTGTATATTGCATTACCAACCGTTATCTGATAAAACCCCTCCAGTCCAAATTAATCTGGATCAAGCTCTGTTCGGACTATCAAGTTGTTAGGATTGTACAAAATTTCTATATAATCCATTAAAAAAAATTTTTTTTTATCGTCTATGGTAAAACTACAATGGTAGTTCTCAGATCCAGATGCTTGAGTAGCCTACTAGCGTTTGGATCTCCGAACATTTTTCTGCCTCATTACACGATAAAAAAAAAAAATATGTTTATGTTCGAACTGGCGGGGTTTTAAAGTATTTGGGAAATGAATGCCGTTAGGCCTTTCACAAGCCTAAACTCGCGTTCACAAGTTGATCCTTCCCAATTACTTTGTAGATTATTTGGTGCATGTCATTTGAAGAAATCATACTGTAGGCTACCTAATGTATATAAAAATGTAATGGCAAAGAATATTTTTATATAGTTTTAAAAAAAAAATTTGATTATGTGCCACAATTTTTGAATCGTGTTGCAATTTTTAAGTTTTGCTAATCGACCATCACATTGCCTAATAATTTCTTTTTAATATTAGTCGATAATTAAAGGTTGGCCGATATTTATTTATTTTTTTCAATTTAAAATGTACATTTATTTTTCAATTCATCTGAAGATTAAACCTAAACCATCATGCAAATTTAATCGAGGCAACTATTTTACAAGACAAGCAAAAAACAAAAGGTAAATAATGACTCGTAAATAATTTTACTATTTTCAACTTTTTCTTAATTTTGATTTTTTTTTTTTCATCTTAATACAATAATGTGTCTGCACATAATTGTAAGTTGATCTAAATTTGTTCAACATGAATTTTTCGATTTTAATAAGTCATTAGAACTTACAACCCTTCAATAATATTTTTTAAACATATTCTTATTAGAACATGATGGAAAATTAGACTAGTGCCAACTTAGTAGACGAAGTACACTATCGGGAATTGACAATACAACTCGGCAGAATACAAGTGAAGATGTGCTCAATTGGAACACCAGAGACATGTTTCTATAAGGTATGTTTAGAAATAGCTTAGTCTTTATACATTGCCCTTAATACAATAAAAATTGCTCTAGTCTCCAATTCATTCTCTTCACTCTATAGTATTTAAACAATTTAGTTGGAATTCATATTTTGGATAATCCAAACAATGTGCTTTAATCAGCAAATTGTTTAATGAAAAGGTACTGTAAGTCATGAAATGAGAAATTTAATAGGATGAATTATTTTGAGGCTAAAGAGAAGCAAAATAGAAAAAAAAAATATACAAAGATTAATGAAATGCAACACATTTTAAAGTACAAAGAAAAATTGAACTTAATTCTGTAAAAATAAATGTAAGGTTTTTTTTTTTTTAACTTTGAAGTAAAGGTAATTGACTACCAGATTTTAAGAGATTAATGGAAATAGAATAATCTAACAAATTAAAAATTTATCCTAAGTTAAAAATAGGGGATAAAAGTAGATTATAAATTAGGCTATAATAGTATTTGTCGAGTAAATAAATTTATAAAAGCAATGAAAGAAATAGCGGAGCTTTTTAATAATTTTTTTAGAACGTATTCTAAAATTTGTTTAGCATTAAAAATCTAATAATAATTAGACAAATTTGTTTTGTTTTAGAATAATTAAACTAATTAGCTTAAGTAGCAGTTTCATGAAATTATTTAAGTGTATAAAAATAATTTTTTTCTAAACTTAAAATGATAACGGTATACTATATAATAGACTGAGAGGGAGGACTTGCATAATCCCTTGATTACAGTAGCAAATTTGAATTATTAAAAAAATGTTTGAAAGGTGTCAAAGGGCGCCTCACCAAATAAGTGGGCCACTAATTTCTTGGTCAAAGTTAGATAAAATAAGCCATCGTTAAACAAGTTCACCATCACCCCTCTTAAATTTTTTGGTAACTCTGAAAAAAAAAAAAAAGCAAGCTGTGCCACATAAGTGTGCATCCCAATTACTAGTTTTTACCTCTAAGATTCATGAGAGTTTATGTAACCCAAATAAATGCACCATTTTGAAAAACAGACTTTAATAATTCTATCCAAGCAAGTTCGCCTGGGCAGTTTTGCAATGCATTGTGGTGAATCTAAGGTTCACTAGCATGGAGTTACCCCCTTTTCCTCCGAACAAATGATGAGTGCCCATGCACACTTATTTGGCAGTCTATGGTACTTTTCATAAGATAATACGTCTACCGGTCTTCTAAAAAAAAAGCATGCTAATGAATATGACAAGTTGAAAGCCTCCGATGTTGAGCTCGTTTATACTTCTATGCAAATTTAACCATTGCATAAAATATGGATTGCCCATCATAAGATCATGTGCCTGTTGCTGTTGGACATGCTCAATTAGACGTACAATGATCCATTATCCATAATTATTGAAAAATCCAATATGTATGCAGATCTATGCGTTTGTATCAGTCTTGTTTAGCCATGGAATCAATCGTATAGGTTTTATAATTAGTGTTAGGCACACTGTTCTTGTACATTAATTTAGTTGGATTACATCGTCTTTGAAAATGAATTTTCGTGAAGAGTAAAACTAAAACAATTTGTACAATACTAGAAGTTTATTGGTATTTATTTAGAAACTTATTAAAATAAAAAACGGAACCATAACAAGTGTTGGGGGGTGGAAAGGAATTTGATTGGTTATTGCATCTAGCGATTTGATTGATTGTGGCCAAAACATGCAGAAAACTATGAACAAATTTATGCACACATCTCTCGTTTATGAGACGGATCAAAGTGACTTGTTTTGTAAAAGCATAAATGGACCTTTACAATTCAATCTGTAAATGCTTAATGCTAACTTTACATCTTACGTTTCGTTGAGATTTTTAATACATGGGAAATGAATCACTTGTTGTACAGTAACTCTTGGATAGATATTTTATTTTCCATGCTCTATAAATGTACATATAAAAAAAGACCAACCAATGGAAAAGACAAAACTGATCAGTCTAAGTCCACACAACTTCTTTTTGTTCCCCATTAAATTGTGAAATCAAGGAATTATTGGATTGAACATCTTTTGGTATTTAAAAAAAAAAAAAAAAAAAATTTATTTTAATGTACTGTAAACTATTTGCAACAAAGAATAATAATTGTAAAATCACTAAATTAGTGGGAGAGGGGCGAAAAGGCTCAAGCCTATAAGTCCACTAATCAGAAATTAAGACTCGTAGCAAATGTTTATACATTACTGTACAATACATACTATAATCAGCTCTATAGTATTCTTTTTATGTTACATTGATTCGTGCATGTGGGAATTCTATTGTCTTTTTATGTTGTTTACTTACCGTAATGGGCCTTTGCTATTTATTAGCAAAGGTGGCATTAACGTAATCTGATTAATTACAAGATTGTAAACAACATGCAAATCTATCGCCTTTCTCACATTTGTGAATTAAAGATAAATCATGCATGTATCCGTAATTAGCATGTGTGGGCGCTCTTGATTATTTAAGAGCGTACACACATGCCTCGTAGTCCTTTCTCGTTGGTAATGACTTGCAGTCATTGCAACGAGTCCATTGTATTCTGTGGCTGGTTGACTGAAGTCGATCCAATGAGTTTAGTTTATTTGCTGTAAATAGTTTTAGTTTGTATGTCAGCGAGTGGCTTATGTGATTTAACCAGTCTGGTGTCTGTAGCAAAAATAAAAATATGCTTTAGACTTTTTATTTATAAAATATATTCTGGCCTCCAGTTTATCCATTTGTTATTTTCCTACCTGCAACAAGAAGTTTAAAGTTAATTATTATTACAGCATCGTCCCTCCTGAGTTCCAGTCTTTTAGCAGCACTCTTCATTTTCATCTCCTCTCCAAACAATTATTATTATCAACTTTTTATTTATTCATTATAATACACACTGTACATTTATTAGCCACATTTTGTTTTAATTACACTAATTAGAATTGTGGCCTAAATGTTCATCTTTAAAATTATATAGCCTATACTATAGAAATTATGACTTAGAGTGTAGGCTATACAGTACATTATACTGCATCTTACAGTTTTAAATCCTGACAGAATAGGCCTATCTTTATTCCATACTTTCAAAATAAAATAGGCGCTCTTTGTTTCTCAAAATACACTTGATATTAAACACCTACAATATATTTTGTGTATTGTATATAATACAGTATGGTACATGCCCCAAAGCAGAATGGTTTTCATCTTTCTGCAACAGATTGTGAAAAAACCAAAAATTGTCTGCAAGCATTTAGATTTAAATATCTTAGATTTAAGTTTAGCCGTGGATACATCAGTCGAGAAAAAATTAATTATACTTCCACTGGTTGCGGACTTGTATTTTACAGAAACGCTAGGATGCTGCCTCAAATGATGAATTTAGGTTTTCAGTAAAATTTTCTCTGAGCAAGCTAAACTAACAACTCGATCAAGAGAGGCAGCCATTTCTGCAGAAGGAAGGGGCAGCTGGACATGCACGGTAGCAAGCCAGCTCAGAGACTAGTGGCTGTCTGATCGGCTCCGCATTATCCTAACATTGAATTTGATCCTAAAATAAAACTAATAAATGAATATATTTAATAGAAAATAGGTCAGAAAATCCGTTTCATGCATTTGATGAAGGAAATGCTATTTTATTATTACGTTAATGCAAAAAATGGTCTTAAGCCTATAGTTTGACTCCAAAAGAGGGCGCCAAAAGACCCTTATTGTATCATCGTAAAGCCATAGATCTAATTCATAAAGTATGTATAGGAGATTAATTGTAAAATGGTGCACAAAAACGGATTTCTGACCCATTTTCTATTTAAATATATTCATTTATTAGTTTTATTTTATTCGTTTATCGCCCACGTAATTTTTTTATTAAACTGTAAAAAAATGTTTAATTTTGACAGAAAATAATTTTACTGCGCAGCCAATTATTTTTACACGGAAGCGATTATTCTGTAGCCGTAATTTTAGTTTACAGGTGGCCGATCTTTCTGCAGGCCTCCTTTCCGTTCTGCGACAATGTCGCCCATTGTTCTGCTTTGGGGGGTACATGCACAGTATGCAATGGAGAACTGTCGTGGGCTTTCGAGAACACATTTTGAAGTTTCCCTGAAATTTGGAAGACCATTGTTAAAACTTCCGTTAGTTTAAATGGGAAGCCACCAGATCAATTTAATCCTTATTCCTATGTTTAAAAGTCATTGGTCGTCTATATCAGCGGCTCTCAACCTTTTTACATGTGAGGACCACTTTTCCAACTACATATAAGTTGCGGACCACCAGCTCACACACACAAATAGATATGATTATTGGAAGACTTTTTTTTTGGGGGGTGGGGGAGGGGGGTAGGAGCACCAGCTTATAATGTAATATCACAATATCATAATCAATTGTTTTAGAAAGAATATGCCTATATTCAATTTCACAAGTTATTAATTAGTGGCCAAACTAAAAATGTAGGATTTTTTTTTAAATTGATAAAACAGCCAGGGACCACTTGTGGTCCCCGGACCACAGGTTGGGAACCACTGGTCTATATAACCAAATAGACCAGAGAATAGCAAGATAGAAGAAAATTTCACCACTAGATGGTAGTTTTTGGAATATTTTAATTACTTAGATTCTAATAAATGATAAAACATTTATTTGTAGTATTTTATTATTGTAATATTTCCTTATATTAAAAATAAATGTTAATGAAATTTCTATTATACAGTAATTGTCAATTGAATAGATCAGTTTAATTTTTCTGAAAACGACCGTATAACCAAATTGTTTCATTCCTTTTATTGATATTTCCATTCAGCCTATTTTATTAGTTTTGAAAAACTATTAATATAGTGTTTAACATTGAAATCTTTTATTATTTGTTTAATCATCCTGTTTATAAATAATGCCTTTAATTACCGGTAGTTAAAATTTTAAATTCTTGTAATTTTAAGAGATGTGAAAGTTTGAATTGTTATTCCAAACTAATAGCATATTGTGTTAATTTTTATTTCATAATGTTTATCTTTGGTTCATCTGATCAGCTTTGTAAATTGTTTATTTTTCAATTCTTGTAGATAAATTAATAAAATATGTTTGCTAGAGTGTAATTCCCTTTTTTTAAAAAAAATAAAATAAAGGGGGACAGTTTGGTGTAGTGGCAGAGCTCTCGCCCACTGACCAAAGATAGTCAGTTCGAATCCTACTGTCAGAACTTGGTATCTTATCACAAAAAAAAATAAAAAATAAATGTGGTGGTTAATGTGGGAGCCCATTATAAAATTTTAACAGCTCACCACTATGCTGAATAGTATAATGTTCTTAAAAATATATTTTTTTCAAAACAATTTTTGGCACAAGCTTTCACTATTTAGAAAAAAAAATTAAAATATACAGTACTGGTACATGATAATTTTTTTTTTTGCTATAGGCTAAACTCTATAAATAGGTATGGTG
>PXIH01S0000831.1:14381-27478 GCA_003024985.2 Euperipatoides rowelli
TTTGTAATGAGGTCATAGTTGTATCCCTAATTAGGAATACAACTGTGTCTCATCATAAGCTACACACAGCTAGCTACATAACCTAGCAAGGAGCTGTGGAGTTTGTTCCACAGACAATATTACATGTTATTAGTATACTAGCCTACAGCTAGTATTAGCATATCACCATCTTATGTACTATCCAATAATGTCATGATCAGCCATACCCAAAAGAGTGTGAGAGGAGAGAGAATCATAATTATCAGAACTGTCAGTGTTGCCATGACAACACAAGATTGGTCTAGGCTAAGTAGGACTATTATCTTAGCCTAGCCCCAAAACTATTTCTTACCTTTGGTTTGCCAAGAACTTTGGGCAAAGACTGCCTAATAACATCCTTTGGGTACAATCATGGCTGCCTACTTACCAATATTCGTTTTTCCTTGTCACCTATTGCACCCTGATCATAGTGGGCAGGAAGTTGGGCTACCACCAAAGAGAGGCTTCTGTCCTACCTGAGGCTCCAACCATGTGCACTACCAAATGAGTTGTCCAGGAACTTTGGAGACCTGACATGTCCTGCCAGGGAAGTAGCCTAGAAATTGCTTGGCTGGCCATTGCTCAGCCTCTTGCTCCTGGGTTGCTGTAAGTTACTGACGATCTGTATAGGAGGCAAAGCCAACCCAAAAGAAAGCAGAAGCAGCAGCTTGACCAGAGTAGCAGCCTAGGAGGAAGAGCAGCCTAGGAGGAAGAGCAGCCATTACCAGCTACCAAGAAAAACTGTTACCCAATTTCCAGCCAGAGTATCCAGATAATGTGCAAGGCTACACATAAGAAGTCATCCTGAAAGTAAGATCTTCCCATTAGTGTTAGGCAGCCATGATTGCCCATAATTATCCTAATTACTGAAAACCTCTCTCTCTCACCACCTAATAAGAAATATCCTTGCTGATCCCCTATTTTTTTATCACAATATTGCCACAATAATAATTACCTTACTGTAATTTTGTTTGTCTTATTAGAGTCCAGTGGACACTAATAAAATACATGTTTTTTGCCACCATACTTAGTTGTCTGTGTTGCTCATTACATTCGTCTCACCACTGCATAATCATCATTCGTGGGGGTTCCCAATAGGCCATGCTGCAAACGCCAAGACTAACCTTGTCACAACTTTAGGGCCAATTGAATTAGAAATTTTTGTAATCACATAATCAATTTTCCCTAACTAATCCTGTCTAAATTAGCCACACTCGCACATTCTGATGCTATTTGTTTAAGGCTTATTTGCAAATACTGAATGAAAGTTACTTTGGACTTACAGTATATGTAAGTGTTCATCTAATTGCATCTATAATAAGTATACCCCTAGCAGTTGTCCCGGATTATGAACTGACTAAAGATACATATAAAAAATATAACTTGTAATAGAAATAGAATGGTACTTATGATTTCACTCTAGATCACTTTGGCATTAGGCTAGCGGTCCTAATTACTAATAATAAAAAAATAAACATAATATAAAATACTCAGACTGAACTTTAGATTCACACTATTTATTAAGATCACACTGTTATCTGTGTCAAGAATATAATGGTTGACCTTAATATATAGCCTACTGTAATATAATAGACAAGTAAATAATTATAGAAATAGCCAGTTTGAATTATAACCTAAAGACAGAGTTTAGACTAGAATTTTTTTTTTTAATATCAGTTTGGCGAATTTCATTGAAAATCTATTAGCCAAATATTAAAACAAGTAGCCAAGTTTTTGGCAGGCTATATACAGTAAAATATTGTAAATTAGTTGTAAATGATTGGGATCTTCATCTACTGTATAATGGTTTTACAGATAGATCCCCTGTCAATGCTACAAATCATAAGAGTGAATTTATAAATTTAGACTACCCTAAATGACATTTTTATTTAATTTTTAATCATTCATAAAAATGTTTATCTTTAAAGCATAAATTTTTCAATTTTGATTTAAAGACAATTATAATACTAGAGCGTTTAGCAAGTCATACCACAAAGCACAGGACAGGCCAAGTTATGGTAGCTGAAACTGAATTTTAGCTTGCTGATGACATAGGCTAAATATCAGTAAACCATCACTGCTATCAATTTATTAAATACTACATTTATTGGTTTAAATAACACGATTTTAAAAAGTAATGATTTGTAACAATTTTATTTTAAAATACCATAGTAGCCTAGTATAAAATTTAAACAGTGTCGTAAAATTGAAATCTTGATACGAGAGAAAATAATAATGTCAACACCAAAGACTCTAATAATATCATTTCTCAATTTGGCAAATGCAATGTATAGGACATTAGCTTTTTTCAAAGACTAGGTGGCATTTGGTGAAAATGCGAGTGCTAGTCTAAACCTTGGTCAGGTGTATAATATATACTGGTAAATGAAATAGGTAAAAATAAATATACTGTATATAGCCTGTAGCAAAGAAATATATACAGTATCTACTGTATCTAGCCTATAAACCAAAATGTTTCAACTATACAAGAAAGGTAAAATACATAAAAATATAAACATTGACCATTAGCATTACCTACTAATGGCTAAAAAGATAATTCGAAGTAACTTAAAGGAATGTTTATATACAGTATATATGGTCAGGTAGAAGATTCATTTGTTACCAATCTGATGTCGTTCAGGATGATTATTATCTGAACACCTATTTTATTTATACACCTATCATGCTCTAAGCTTATACTTTTTGAGCATAGTTAACTCCCTAAACTAGGGATTTATTAGTGATTTCTTATTAGCTTAATCTCATAAAAAGATATAACGTTATAGAAACTCACTATTACTCTAGTTCGGTTATTTTAGTATATTACTGTAACTGCTGCAGAGGTTTGATGCTGTACATAACTTATAAAATGAATTTTGGAACAATAAAAATGATCAAAATTCTTTTTTTTTTTTAAAAAAAAGGAAATGATTGTTCATAATGGCCTTTTTTAAAAAACTAAAAATTAATAAAATAAATAAAAACTGACATGATAACCTACCTTTAATCCTGTTAATCCAAGAAAAGAGAGAGGTTGTGTGTGGAAAGGGGTTGAAGCCAGTATTTAAGACCATGCTTAGATTACTATAAAAATATTTAATTTCTTGCATATTTTAATAAGATTACAGAAGATTTAAAGTACCCTAATACAAAATCAATATCTTTTTACTTGTTGCTTCCTAAAATCTAGTTACCTGAGTTGAGCATTCAAAGTTTGGTTTTGGGGAGTGGAACTAACCCATTTTTTTTTAAGTGGATAATCATCCCCCGAAAACACACTAACGGGGAAGACTCAGGTTGAACCAGAAATGCTAATATTAAATAGTTGTATACAGTAGGCTACATTGAGGTTTGGAATACAAGTGAATTTATGTAAACAGTTACAGTATAGCCTATACAGTTAAAAAATTAATCAGGACAATATTTATTGTTTTTATAAAGACGGAAATGTTTTTTTTCAATTTCAAAAGTTTTTTTTTCCTAAGGTCAATCCTATTTCAATTGGATGCTTGAAATGGTTGGGATCATGTGATCTTTACCTGATTTCACAATTTAACGAGGGAAAAAAAAATCTCCAGACTTACAATCAGTTTTATCTTTTCCATTTATCAGTTGTAACGTTGCAGGATAACAGCAAGGGTCATAAGTACAGGAAGCCACATGGAGGAGAACCCAATGTTTCCAATAGTAAATGCAATTAGTCTGTAGCTTCGCTCCGGCTGGCCATACCAGAAAACTCACCTTACTACTCTCTGTCACCCCATGCTACTGTATATAAAATTCCAGTGATTGCCAACACAACCATATAGATAAACAAAAAGACTCCACACATAGAGCGTACTGGTTAAGAGCAAAATGAAGGTTAGACGTTTATTTTCTAATCTGCTTGCAACAGGAAAACCTTATATTATCAAACATGTCTAAACAATGTAATACAAGACAAATTACATCAAAAGATAGACAATTAGTGAAAAATCTCTTTATTTCTCTTTTTTATTCTCTCTTTAATTACCATAATTAATGAAGTATTGATTCAACGACTTGGAGCAACATCAATTGCTGCCCATTTGTATAGTTGATCAAGCTGTTAATTAGAAGTAAACGCCGATTGATAACTTGCCAGCTTAGGCTCCATTCATCACACAGTCTATAATTATTTATGTACATTTTTAGAGCACGGCGAAAAAGAAAATATCTATCAACAAGTTATAATGAATAACATTACTTATTCAAAATACAAAAAAAATATACAATCTATAATTTTTTTTTAGGCTTTATAAATATTAACTAAATTTCATAGTTAAAATACAAAATATTTTTTTTTAAAAATAGAAAATTCTTATAATACATATTTTAATTTTTAAAGTTATAAGTGCATGTCAAGATTATTCAAAATAAAAATGTGAATAAAATTGTAGCTATAGTGAGTACTATTTTAGAGAGAATAATTTCAATACTAAAGAAAAAATAGTAAATATAATCAAGTAGGAGGCAAAATGAAAAGATATCAAAGTAATCAAAGATAAAAAAATAAGAGTAACGACATGGAAATATATACATAGGTTGTCATTTATTTGAAAAATATAGACAATAATGACACTGACTAAACAATTTTTAAAATTAAAGTAATTTTAGAATATACAGTAGGCTACATTACATTTTTGAATAAAGTAAATTGGCAGAAAATAAGATTGTGAAATTTTTTATAGTCCAATTTGAAAACGATAACATCAAAGTTATTAACTGCAAGGGGATGAAGAGGAGATTTGGTAAATAAGATTGTAAATAATGTCGATGCTTATTCCAACTTTGTTTATTCAGATTAGGCTTATAAGCTTATTTTCTTTGATCATGATGATTGTTTTATGAAGATAGATTGCTTTCCTGTAAACAGCTTAGTATATGCACAGCCCCCAGATGTCTGTTTCATTTAGTTTGGCATTTTTTACACTTCGTTATGTCTTTTCTCCATTTTTTAAATCTCAAAATATCTTTAGTGGTCTACTTCCAGTCTTGTGTCAAGATTTGTTCATTTCGTACTAGGATGTAGTAGGGTGCAGAATATGGCTGTGTTAATCAGTGTTTAAATATTTAAACACTGAGTAAAAAGAAATTAAAAATTTAAAGGTTTTTAAGTTAAAAGTTGAGAACATAATTAATTTACCTTCATCCCACTTAACATACTGTAGAACACAGATCTACTGTATCTTAATCACACAAACGGCAAGCATTTTTATAATAATGTTTTTAATTTCCACTTTGCTGAATTTTACCAAGAATCATTATGCTAAACTATTTTGGCAACTTTTTTTTTTTTTTTAAATAATAGTAAATTTGGAACATTTTTAATCACTCTTTTGTTGCGAATGATAATACAAGAGAGAAAAATTGTAATAAAGCTTTAAATTTAAAAAAAAAAAAAAAAAGAATCTCTAGTTGAAAACTACGTTTTTTAACTTCTTTTTAAATACTGTACATACTGTAACACCGGAGGATAGAACACAGTCGGTGAGTCGGTCTGTGAATGAGAGTGTGTGCTTGCGGAAAATATCCTTTTTAACTTTCAGCTTCACTATTACTCTCTTTTATCTCTTTCCATCCATGCCCTTGCCAAAATTTTCATAGTTTTATTAATTATGTCTCAGTTAAAACTTGTCAACCCAAGATTGTTATAAATTCTCTATCAGTTCTAAAATTACAGGCCAGTTTTTTCCCCCAAACCTTTTTCTTTAACTTAGAAAAAAGTTGAGAAGCAATTTAATAGATGATTATTTACTCCTGATTATCTTCACAGCTGAATGACAATGTGTCCTATTAGTTGGAATCAGAAGTAGGCAAGAGGGAGAGGTG
Source organism: Euperipatoides rowelli (assembly GCA_003024985.2). Taxonomy (NCBI): domain Eukaryota; kingdom Metazoa; phylum Onychophora; class Udeonychophora; order Euonychophora; family Peripatopsidae; genus Euperipatoides; species Euperipatoides rowelli. The sequence goes on from PXIH01S0000831.1 coordinate 20,250, forward strand.
AGTAGTCTTTATTAATGATGTCACACTTTTTCTAACATTTTACACATATAGCTTATCACAATAATAAAGTGCTATATTTTCTTCTCCCTTTGTTTTGTCACATCAGATCAAATAATTTAAAATAAAATGTAATTAAAATCATTTTAATTTAGAACAAAATAAAAATGTCATGAAAACTTTAAACTAAAAATTTACAAATTCTCAGTGATATTTTTTTTATAAGTATGATGTCGTACATTGATGACCTCCCTCTCCCATCACAATTTTACAAACCCCATTCAAATCCTGACATACATGCCCCCACCAGGACCTTTTATTCATAACTGAGTTTGCATACACACTATCATCAAACCCCCTTCCCCACCCCCACGACTACTAAAATTATTTTGCTAACTTTCCCTCTCCCTCCATCATTTTTCATTTGTGGCCTAGTGCTTGTGATTTAAGATACAGGTACAGTATATATGGGCAGGCCCACTCATTGAATTGTGCACCAATGTGTGTTGTGTTATAAGTTATCTGGAGAAATTTTTCCAAAGATTTACGTTATAGGGAAATTTGTTTGCCTGAAGATATTTTGCACCCTTGGGAGCTAGTGGAGGTGGGTGAATTTCCATTTGTTTGCTATTTTGTAAAAGTTGTATTATCAAATAATATGGTGAAGCTATAACTGTATTTAGCCAGCTGATTTTATTTTGACTGCCAGGAATTGCCAAATGATGTGAGCCTACTGATTGTGGTCTTCATATGGTGAGGTTCTTTAGTGTTTTGAGGATTTTTCACGTTTTATCAATGTCAATTATTATTTTTTTTTTTAAATGTTGGATTCCATTCTTGCTTTCCGTTAAACTTCATGTTTTCATTTTTATTTGTTGGTTTAATTGTATGTCTTTCAACAAAATCAGTAAGCTTCTCTTCATGTTAGCGTAATAAATAAATTGTGACGTTCATGAAAGAATTACAGTACCATACTATTGTAAAATTAAATTTTGCCGCTTTTTTTTTTTAAGTTTTAATGAGAAATTAAAATATTTAATTATTTGATCAAACTAAAAACTGAAAGACAGTTTAATTTTCCTCTTCCAATATTTTGGATTTATTATTTTTTTTTTTCAATACCAGTAGCCTAATTGAATTTATTTTTCACATTTTGTTTTCTTTTTTTTTTTGTGTGTGTGTGTGTGTGTGTACGCGCAAAGACATCAGTCCGGTGGTAGCTTAGCTTAAAAAATAAAGTTGGTGGTTTAAAATAAAATTGGCACCTATAAATTGTTCACTAAATTAAAGAATTCCATAATAAAAGACTAGGAAATCATTTACAGTACAGTACATTATTTTAAAATTGAAAAGACAGTGGAATTTACAAGGCTATAATTTAAAAATAGGAAAAGTTTGAGTGCAATTGTTGAAATGAATTTGAGTAGTATAAACTAATATTTACACCTATTTGCTTATTTTATCTATGACAAGCAATCATATTTAAATGAAAAGTGATAAGCAAATACTAACCTATAAATTTGATTTAACCAGTTAATCATTGCTTTATCCACTAAATAGTTTCTTAGTGAAGAGATTTAATTTAATCAGTAATCCACAGTGCTATTTCTTAGTAACTGACCAGTGGTTAGTTTCTAACTATAGAATATTATGTTTTCATAACCGAGTATATAATCTAATCTGTTTGTTTAGTTAATTGACAAAATGATAATAAAAATATCCTGTACTTGACTGATTAGCTGTTAAATTACCAGCTAGTTTAGAGAGAAAAAACATACCTTAAAATTAAGAGCCATTTTTTTAAGAATCAAACAGATAAAATAGTTGACCTCACCAATTTTAATGAAACTTGGGTCAAAGTTTCTACTAATAGGGTAGATGTAACAGGTAAAATATTTTTACCTACACTTCAACTGTTTGGCCTCAGGGTAGGGTCAAAGTTCACTCCCAGCAATTGACAATATAATGTAGGCTACCAATTTTATTAGCCAAGAGCTCATTGCACTGAAAAGTATCATATTGCAAAGTACTCTATCCCTACTTTCAAGTCATGATATTATTTTCATGGGATACCCTCAGTGCAATTTGTTACAGTATTGGCAAATAATACGCTGTATGTTACAAGTGTGCCTAAAATTGTGGCTTGCTCTGTAAGTGTCCCAATGTTTTTTATGCATGATTGTGTTCTGCCTACTATATACTATTGTTAGCAATTATCAATTTAATGGGGCACCCAAAGTGTTTCCTCAAAAACTAATTTTACTACACTCAATTGTTCAAAATCACATTTTTGGCAACCCTTTATCATGTTGCACTGATAGTCTGTAATTTTAAGTTTGGCATAATTTTAATATCTCAACCTTTGTCTTAAAAAAAGTGGACGCGGAGCAATGGGATCTGCAGACAATTTTAATATATGCAACAATGAACTTAGTCCTCTTTACCATTGTTTTACATATTTTAAATAATCAAAAAAAAAATTTTTTTTTACTATTTTGTATAAGTTAGTAAATATTTACACAATGAAAACATTTAAAGACTTTAATTTCACAACTAATGTAAAAGTAGAACTAATAAATTATGATAGGCCTAGTGCATCACTTTTGCTTCTATTTTTTTTTTTTAAAAAAAAGCATGAAACTTCTGGAACATTGGATAACTGAATTTTATATTATATTTATTTTAAAACCTTTTATTCATATAATTTTCAGAGAGAGATTCTGACTTACTGATGGCTAGTGATTATGTTAATTTTTTTCATCTGTAACCTATGTTTTAGATATGAAATTAGAATTGCTTACCATACTAAATTTGAAACAGTTTTATTCAATTTTGAAGGATTAAGAAAACTTTTTTTTTTAAAAAAAGTAACCCTTAAAAGTCCTAAACCAGCTGCAATAGTCACTAATTTAAGCTTTTTAAACTCATCTCTTTAAGTTCATGGCCTATCTTAAAAAAAATAGAATCCATTTAAGTTTTATGAATTGTTTGGTTTTAAAAGGAAAACCACTTTGTGCATCAAGGCTTTTCTTGTTTTCTAAAGACCTAAGTTGAATATGAAATATCACCAAAGTTATCATCCAAAGCATTAATAAATTTCTACAAAAAACATTGTTTTTTAGCTATTAAATGAACCCAAAACCAATTTTTTTTAATATTTTAGTACCATGCCCCCCCCCCCCCCCCCCTTTTTTTTTTTTTTTTTTTGTGGGGTCCTGACCATGTCCATGTTTTCACGAAATTGCCAAGCTAGAGGTATAATTTCATTGTTGCATATATTAAAATTGGCTGCAGATCCCATTGTTCTGCTTCCACTTTCTTTAAGACTAAGATTGAGGCTTTAAAATTATGACAAGCTTAAAATTACAGACTATCAGTGCAACAAGATACAGGTTTGCCAAAAATGTGATTTTGAACGATCGAGTGCACAGTAAAATTATTTTTGGGAGAAACACTAAGGGTGCCCCATTAAATTGGCAATTTCTAACAATAGTATATAGTAGGCTGAACACAATCATGCATAAAAAACATTGAGGCACTTACAGTGCAAGACACAATTACATCACATTTAGGCACACTTGTAAAATAAAGAGTATTATTTGCCAATACTGTATCAAATTGCACTGAAAATAATAATATTCCTTGAAAGTATAGGGATAGAGTACTTTGCAAATTGCTATATGATGATACTTTATATGGGGAACTCTCAGTGCAATGAGATATTCGCTAACAAAGTTGGTACCTTATATTCTGTCAATCGCTGGGAGTGAACTTTGACCCTACCCTGAGGCCAAATAGTTGAAGTGTAGGTAAAAATATTTTACCTGTTACATCTGCCGTAATACATATTAGTAGAAACTTTGACCCAAGTTTCATTAAATTTGGTGAGGTAAAAAATTACTCTCAAGAATTTGTCTATAGTTCTAGACTTTGGAATCATGTTTGTCTGTTTTGATTGCTCGAATTATTTTTCATTTCACATAGTCATTTATTATAGGCCATGATGATAATTATTGAATTAAGACTAAATTGTGCAACTATGCAAGGTAAAATCCTGAATGTCTATGAAAAGGTAAATACTCTAGACATGAACTGAAATTATTAACAAGGCTATAATAAGAGAAAAGATTGTTCAAATACACAATATTGCCTATAATTAAAAAAAACAAAACACTTTAACGTGAATTTTCCTTAGGATCAGCTTTAGGAAAAATAAAATAGTTCATTAGTTTACTTAAAAAATTAGAGCAAAATATATACTGTAGTATAATAGGAGAAATTGTCTTTTGTAGGAACTATTCAAATTAAATGAAGAGAAAAGAATAGCAGACTAGAGCATCATTTATTGGAATTGGACAAAGTAGAGTATATGCTTTAGCATTGCTCCTCAATTTGAAAAAAGGGGGGCATGTCTCATTTGTTCAGAGTTACTATCTTCATGTTTCTTCAGCAGAGTTTTGTCAAGCCACTCTGTGAATAAGGTAAATTTTATCCTCTACTTTAAAAGTGGATTTACACTAATTTTTTTTTCACGTTATGCCAACCTTGATATAGTTTACATTTATGTAGCACTACAATATATGCAGTGTATTTTAATATTCTAGTAAAATGGCTATATTAAATACGAAATCACACTCTGCTTTATTTGTAAAAGTGAAGAAAAAGAGAAATCCGTAATTAGGTCTGCCCAGCTACCCAACCTAAGATGTGTAGCTATTTATTTATTTTTTCTCTAAACTGACCTAGACTTATTTTTCATTTAAAATGTCCCGTTTGCTTACGTAGGTACATAAAAAGTCTTCCCTTGAATAATCTTTAATGATTTTCCCTACTGACTTGAGGTATAACAATAATGGCAAAATTTTATAGAATCTTCCTGATTAAATTTCGGGTTTATTTATTTCAATTGCACATACCTGTATGAATACAAAGAAACAATTTGAAAGAAGCTAAAAGCCTTGATCAAATAAAACATTCATAAAATAAATTTGATTTGACTTTGAAAGGCCCTAACAGCCTAGTCCCAAAGGATGTGGGCCTAATTCACATGTATTAAAATAAACTAAGAAACTAAGTTAAAAAATAAATATAAGAAAGAAAAATAGGAAGTTAGATCATGCATTTGTTCAGATTATAATAATTTGGATCATTCCATAGTAGCCCAGCATGTATTTTATATAAGAAAATTAGCTCTTATGCTTGCATAGACCAATAAATAACTTTCTATAACTCTCACAATTTTATTTATACAAGAAGTTAAAACTACCATTTAATTAATCATTTTGCATTGATCTTGGAATTCTCTCTATAACCATAACCCGGGCTTAATTTATATAAAGAATTAAGATTGTGCATTAAGTTACTGTAGTACAAGGAAGTTAGGTCACATGTTTACCAATATCATGTGACTCCATAATTCTCACTTTTAGCTTAGTTTATACAAGTAAATTAGATATGCAAAATTTGCATAAACATGTGATTCAATTATGCTAACATTCAAGGAAGTTAGAGCATGCATATTTTTTTTAATTTTTTTATGCATAAATCACCTGACTTTGTGATCACTACTATTTGTTTGTTTATACAAGGAAATCAGATAATACATGTCTATAGCTGGATCATGTAATCATTTCCATAATCTGTATTCATTTAGTTTACACATGTGAATAGCTCCAGTAACTTCCTTTACCATTCACTTAGTTTATACAAGAAAGGTAATGCAGATACATATCACATAGCCTACTGTATGTAAATTATTTCATAATCCCCACTAAAGCATTTTGATTTAAATTACTGCCAATCTTAACACTTTCAAACAAATTCCAGTTATTAAATAATTAAACTATCATCATCTTATAATGTTTTTTAGGTAGACCTATCCATCTAATTTAAAAATATATTCTTGGGCACTTAAAATGTGCACAGTTAAATATATTACACAGCTCCTCTTTTGATCTAGCACCATTTGCATGCATGCAGACAATATAACTCAGGAAGGGGGAATGGTTCTAAGAAAAATAACATTTTTTCTAGCCATTATTTGTTGGGCATCTTTCTAGCAAACATTTATAAGCATTAATTTCCCCTCATTCACTCTGAACATTTATGCAGTTCTCATGACAAAATTAACCTTGTATAAATTTAACTTGACTAGAGTAATTATAAGGCATTTTACAAGCTATTTTACAAGCTATGAATATGCTGTTTACTAGCATGTAACTTACACCTTCAAATTTAACCAATGATTGTTATACCTTAAGTGATAAAGGAAATAAACATTAGATTTCAAAGTACATGAAAAGTGGTCAAGAGTTAAAATCATATTTTAGAAAATGTGATCGGACAGGCAAAACAAAAATTGTCACATTTTAGAAAAAGTATTTTATTCAGAAAACTAACTAGTTTTTATAAATTATGTTAATTTTTACAGATAATGTATTATAAATGGCACATAATTAAAAATAGTTCTTATGGCATAGGTCAAATAAATGTAACCAAGTATTTTTGTCGGCCACGGAGAGGAATCAAATTTTTCTTATTATTTTTAATTACTATGGGTCTTTCAAAAAATATAAGTTCCAAATAATAACCCTATTGTGCAATTGTCTCCTAGACATGCATAAAAACTTAAATTAATTTTGGACTAGACCTTGTCGGATGTTTTTAAGCCATGCCCATTACATTTTAACTCAGATCCTCAGATTTTCTCAACCTCCGTTAAGTTCAATAATCCTCCGATGCCTTTAAACCAAACATTAACTTTAATCCAATTAATAAATTATTATGCCAAACCCTTGTCAGCAAGCAATGAATGTACACTTTAATCCAAATAAGCGAATCAATGCATGCTCCAACCCTAATCCAAATAATTAATGAATGTGAATTTTAATCCACACTAGGGAATCCATAAACAAAATAGTCAATGCTAATCCAAAATAAGTAGTGAATTAATAAACATGCCCAACCCTAATGCAAACAAGCAATCAATGAATATGCACGCTAATCAAATAAATGAATCCAAAAACATGTCCAACTCTAATCCAAATAAGAAATCAATGAATGTGCACTCTAATCCAAATAAATGAATCCATAAACATGTCCAACCCTAATGAAAATAAGCAATCATTGAATATGCATGCTAATCCAAATAAATGAATCCATAAACATGCCCAACCCTAATGCAAATAAGCAATCAATGAATATGCACGCTAATCCAAATAAATGAATCCATA
>PXIH01S0000831.1:35552-47018 GCA_003024985.2 Euperipatoides rowelli
TAAACCTTACCCAAATAAATATTTAAAGAATGTGCACTCTAATCCAAATAAGTGAATCAATAGACCTGACCTCAACCCATATCCAAATAAGTATTAAAAAATGTGCACTCTAACCCAAATAAGCGAATCTATAAGCCTTCCCAAACCCTTACCCAAATAAGTGAATCCATAAACATGAAGACCCTTATCCAAATAAGTATCAAGGAATGTTCACTCTAATTCAAATAAGTGAATTCATAAACCTGACAACCCTTATCCAAATAAGCATTCAAAGAATGCATTCTAGTCCAAATAAATGAAACCAAAAACTTCCCCCATACTTTACCCAAATAAGTTTTCAAAGATTGTTCACTCTAATCCAAATAAGTAAATCCATAAACCTGCCCCAATTCTTATCCAAATAAGTATGGTATTCAAATAATGCTCACTTTAATCCAAATAAGTGAATCCAAAAACCTTCCCCAAACGCTTTCCCAAATAAGTATTCAAAGAATATTCACTCTAATCCAAATAAGTGAATCCACAAACCTTTTCCCAACCCTTACCCAAACAAGTATTCAAAGAATGTGCACTCTAATCCAAATAAGTGAATCCATTAAACCTTTCCACAACCCTTACCCATATACGTGGACCCAAACCTGACCACGACCCTTATCTAAATAAGTATTTGAAGAATGTTCACTCTAATCGAAATCAGTGAATCCATAAACCTGCCCCAAACCTTATCCCAATTAAGTAAATCAATAAATCTGCCCCCACCTTATATAAGTAAGCATTCAAAGAATGTTCACTCTAATCCAAATAAATGAATTTACCTTCCCCAACACTTACCAAAATAAGTATTAAAAGAATGTGCATCCTAATCCATATAAGTGAATCCATAAACTTTCCACCAACCCTTACCCAAATAAGTATTAAAAGAATGGTCCCAAATACAAATGTGAATCCATAAACCTACCCCTAACCCTTTACCAAATAAGTATTCAAAGAATATTCACTCAGATCTAAATAAATGAATCCATAAACCTGCCCCCAACCTTAAATCCAAATAAGTATTCAAAGAATGTTCACTCTAATCCAATTAAGTGAATTAACCTTACCCAAATAAGTATTCAAAGAGTGTGCATCCTAATAAGTGAATCCATAAACCAGCCTCCAACCATTAAATCCAAATAAGTATTCAAACAATGTTCACTCTAATTCAACTCTTATCCAAATAGCCTAAGTATTTAAAGAATGTTCACTCTAATCCAAATAAATGAATCCATTAACCTGCCCTTACCCAAATATGTATTAAAAGAATGTGCATTCTATTTCAAATAAGTGAATCTATAAACCTTACCCAAATAAGTATTAAAATAATGTTCACTCTAATAAAAAAAGTGAAGCCATAACTCTGGCCTGAACCCTTATCCAGATAAGCATTCCAAGAATGCATTCTAATCTAAATAAGTAAATCCATAAATCTGCCCCCACCTTATATAAATAACATTCAAAGAATGTTCACTCTAATCCAAATCAATTAATTAACCTTCCCCAACTCTTACCCAAATAAGTATTCAAAGAATATTCACTCTAATCCAAATAAGTGAATCCATAAACCTGCCCCAACCCTTAAATACAAATAAGTATTCAAATAATGTTCGCTCTAATCCAAATAAGTGAATTCATAAACCTGACAACCCTTATCCAAATAAGCATTCAAAGAATGATTCTAATCCAAATAAGTGAATCCATAAACCTTCCCCTCAACCCTTATCCAAATAAGTATTCAAAGAATATTCACTCTAATCCAAATAAGTGAATCCATAAATGTGCACTCTAATCCAAATAAGTATGGTATTCAAATAATGTTCACTCTATTCCTAATAAGTAAATCCATAAACCTGCCACAACCCTTACCAAATTAAGTAATAAAAGAATGTGCATTCTAATCCAAATAAGTTAATCCATAACCTTACCCAAATAAGTATTATAAGAATATTGGCTCTAATTGAAATAAGTGAACCCATAAACCTGTGCCAACCCGTACCTAAATAAATATTCAAAGAATGTTCACTCTAATCCAAATAAGTGAATCCATAAACCTGGCCTCAACCTGTATCCAAATAAGCATTCAAAGAATGCATTCTAATCCAAATTAGTGAATCCATAAACCTACCCCTAACCCTTACCCAAATATTAAAAGAATGCACTCCAATCCAAATAAACCTTAAAATGCATTCTAATCCAAAAAAGTGAAACCAAAAACTTCCCCCATATCTTACCCAAATTAGTTTTCAAAGATTGTTCACTTTAATCCAAATAAAATTTCCACCAACCCTTAACCAAATATGGATTCAAAGAATGTTCACTCTAATCCAAATAAGTGAATTAACTTTCCCCAACCTTTACCCAAATATGTATTAAAATAGTGTGCATCCTAATAAGTGAATCCATAAACCGTACCCAAATAAGTATTTAAAGAATGTTCACTCTAATCCAAATTAGTGAATCCATAAACCTAACACACAAATAAATATTTAAAGAATGTGCACTCTAATCCAAATAAGTGAATCAAAGAGCTGACCTCAACCCATATCCAAATAAGCATTCAAAGAATGCATTCTGATCCAAATAAGTGAAACTATTTTACCTTCCCCAAACCTAACCCAAATAAATATTCAAAGAATGTTCACTCTAATCTAAATAAGTAAGGCCATAAACCTTCCCCAACCTTTACCCAAATAAGTGAATCCATAAACCTGATGACTCTTATCCAAATAAGTATTCAAGGAATGTTCACTCTAATTCAAATAAGCGAATTCATAAACCTGACAACCCTTATCCAAATAAGCATTCAAAGAATGCTTTCTAATCCAAATAAGTGAAACCAAAAACTTCCCCCAAATAAGTTTTCAAAGATTGTTCACTCTAATCCAAATAAGTGAATCCATTAAACCTTCCCACAAACCTTACTCAAATAAGTGGGTCCAAACCTGACCACGACCCTTATCTAAATAAGTATTAAAAGAATGTTCACTTTAATCCAAATAAGTGAATCCATAAACCTGCCCCAAACCTTATCCAAATAAGTAAATCTAAAATTCTGCCCCCCATCTTATATAAATAAGCATTCAAAGAATGTTCACTCTAATCCAAATAAATTAACCTTCCCCAACGCTTACCCAAATAAGTATTCAAAGAATATACACTCTAATCCAAATAAGTGAATCCATAAACCTGCTCCCAACCCTTAAATCCAAATAAGTATTTAAAGAAAGTTCACTCTAATCCAAATAAGTGACTCCATAAATGTTCACTCTATTGCAAATATGGTATTCAAAGAATGTTCACTCTATTCTTAATAAGTGAATCCATAAACCTGCCACAACCCTTACCAAATAAGTATTAAAAGAATCTGCATTCTAATCCAAATAGGTGAATCCATAACCTTATCCAAACAAGTATTAAAAGAATATGCACTCTAATCCAAATAAGTGAATCCATTAAACCTTCCCACAACCCTTACCCAAATAAATGGTCCAAACCTGATCACGACCCTTATCTAAAGTATTATAAGAATGTTCACTCTAATCCAAATAAGTGAATCCATAAACCTGCGCCAAACCTTATCCAAATAAGTATTCAAAGAATGTTCACTCTAATCCAAATNAATCCAAATAAGTGAATCCATAAACCTGCGCCAAACCTTATCCAAATAAGTATTCAAAGAATGTTCACTCTAATCCAAATAAGTGAATCCATAAAACTGTCCCAACCTTATCCAAATAAGTATTCAAAGAATTTTCACTCTAATCCAAATAAGTGAATCCATAAACCTGATCTCAACCTGAACCCTTAAGTATCAAAATAAGCATTCAAAGAATGTTCACTAATGCAATAAGTGAATCCATAAACCTGCCCCCAACCCTTAAATCAAAATAAGTATGCAAAGAATGTTCACTCTAATCCAAATAAGTGAATTAATTAACCTTCCCCAACCCTTACCCAAATAAGTATTAAACGTTTGTGCATCCTAATCCATATTAGTGAATCCATAAACCTGTCCCCAACCCTTAAATCTAAACAAGTATCAAAAAATATTCACTCTAATCCAAATAAGTGAATTAACCTTACCCAAATAAGTGTTAAAAGAGAGTGCATCCTAATAAGTGAATCCATAAACCTGCCCCCCAACCTTATTAAAATAATATTCACTCTAATCCAAATAAGTGAATCCATAAACCTGCCCCCAACCCTTAAATCCAAATAAGTATTCAAAGAATGTTCACTCTAATCCAAATAAGTGAATCCATAAATCTACCCTAACCCTCATCCAAATATGTATTAAAAGAATGTGCATTCTAATCCAAATAAGTGAATCCATAAACCTTACCCAAATAAGTATTAAAATAATGTTCACTCTAAACAAAAAAAGTGAAGCCATAACCTGACCTCAATCCTAATCCAAATAAGCATTCAAGGAATGTTCACTCTAATACAAATAAGTGAATCTATAAACCTGGCCTTAACCCTTATCCAGATAAGCATTCAAAGAATGCATTCTAGTCCAAATAAGTGAATCCATAAACTTTACCCAAATAAGTATTAAAAGAATGTTCACTCACTCTAATCCAAATAAGTGAATCCACAAACATGTGAACAACCCTTACCCAAATAGCCTAAATATTAAAAGATTGTTCACTCTAATCCAAATAAGTGAATCCACAAACCTGGCCTAACTCGTATCCAAATAAGTATTCAAACAATGGATTCTAGTCCAAATAAGTGACCCCATAAACCTTACCCAAATAAGTATTAAAATAATGTTCACTCTAATCCAAATTAGTGAATCCATAAACCTAACACCCAAATAAATATTTAAAGAATGTGCACTCTAATTTAAATAAGTGAATTAATAGACCTGACCTCAACCCATATCCAAATAAGCATTAAAAGAATGCATTCTGATCCAAATAAGTGAAAACAATAAACCTTCCCCCAAACCTAACCCAACTAAGTATTCAAAGAATGTTCACTGTAATCTAATTAAGTGAAGCCATAAACCTGCCCCAACCCATATCCAAATAACTATTAAAAAAATGTGCACTCTAATCCAAATAAGCGAATCCATAAACCTTCCCAAACCTTACCCAAATAAGTGAATCCATAAACCTGACGACCCTTGGAATGTTCGCTCTAATTCAAATAAGTGAATTCATAAACCTGCCCCAATTCTTATACAAATAAGTACAGTATTCAGATAAGTATTCAAAGAATGCATTCTAATCCAAATAAGTGAAACCAAAAACTTCCCCAAACTTTACCCAAATAAGTTTTCAAAGATTGTTCCAAATGAGTCCATAAACCTGACCTCAACCCTTAATTAAATAAGTATTCAAAGAATACATTCTAATCCAAATAAGTGAAACCATATATCTTCCGTCAAACCATACCTAAAGAATGTTCACTCTAATCTAAATAAGTAAATCCAAAAACCTTCCCTCAACTCTTACCCAAATAAGTATTCAAAGAATGTTCACCAAATCTAATTTAAATAAGGGAAACAATAAACATGCTTCAACACTAATCTTAAGAAGTGAATCCATAAACATGCTTCAACCCTAATCTAAATAACTGAATCTTTAAACACGCTTTCCCTAATCTTAATAAGTGAATCTATGCTTCAACTCGAATCCAATTAATGAATCAATTAATATGCTCCAACCTTAATCTAAATAAGTGAATCCATAAACATACTCCAACCCTAATCCAAATCAGTGAATCCATGAACATGTTCCAACCTTAATCTAAATAAGTGCATCCATAAACATGCTCTAACCCTAATCTAAATAAATGAATCCATTATCATGCTCAAACCCTAATCTAAATAAGAGAATCCATAAACATGCTTCAACCCTAATCTAAGTGTATCCATAAACATGCTCTAACCCTAATCTTAATAAGTGGTTTCATAAACATGTTCAACTCTAATCCAATTAATGAATCCATAAACAAGCTTCCACAAAATCTAAATAAAGGAATCCATAAACATGCTTCAACCCTAATCTTAAATAAGTGAATCCATAAACATGCTCCAACGCTAATCTTAATAAGTGAATACATAAACATGCTCCAACTCTAATCTTAATAAGTGAATGTATAAACATGCTCCAACTCTAATCTTAATCCAGAAACATGCTTCAACCCTGGTCTTAAGTGAATCCATAAACATGCCCTAACTCTATTCCAATAATGAATCCATAAACATGCTTCAACCCTAACCTAAATAAGTGAATCCATAAACATGCTTCGACCCTAAACTAAATAATTGAATCCATAAACATGCTTCAACCCTAATACAATTAATGAATCAATAAAATGCTCCAACTTTAATATAAATGAGTGAATCCATAAACATGCTTAATACCCTAATCTTAATAAGTGGATCCATAAACATGCTCCTACTATATTTCATGTAATGAATCATTAAACAAGCTCCAACTCTAATATACATGTAAATAAGTGAATCCATAAATATGCTCCAACCCTAATATAAATAAGTGAATCCATAAACATGCTCCAACCCTAATCCAATTAATGATTAAAAAACATGATCCAACCCTAATATAAATAAGTGAATCCATAAACGTGCCAACCCTAATCCAATTTATTCAGTAAACATGCTTTAACCCTAATCTAAATAAGTGAATCCATAAACATGATCCAATCCTAATTTAAATAAGCGAATCCATAAACATGATCCAACCCTAATCTAAATAAGTGAATGCTTAACGTGCCAACCCTAATCCAATTGATTCAGTAAATATGCTCAAACCCTAATCCAATTAATGAATCAATAAACATACTCTAATCCTAATCTAAAACAGTGAACCATAAACATGATCCAACCCTAATCTTAAATTAATCCATAATCATGCTTCAACCCTAATTTAAATAAGCCATCAATGAATGTGCATTTTAATCTAAATAAGTGAATCAATAAACCTGCCTCAACCCTTAACCAAATAAGCAATGAATGAATGAATGTGCACTCTAATCCAAATAAGTGAATCCATAAACATGCCCCAACCCTATCTTAAGTGAATCCATAAACATGATTCAACCCTAATCTAAATAAGTGAATTCATAAACATGCTCCAATTCTAATCTAAATCATCAATGAATGTGCTTCTAATAAAAAAGTGAATCCCTAAACATGCCCCAAACCCTAATCCAATTAATGAATCAATAAACATGTCCAACCCTAATCTAAAATGAATCCATAAACATCAATCGTAATCCAATTAGTGAATCAATAAACACACCCAACCCAATCTAAATAAGTGAATCCATAAACCTGATTCAACCCTAATCTAAAGTGAATCCATAAACATAATCTAATCCTAATCTAAATGAATGAATGAGCACTCTAATCCAAATAAGTGAATCCATAAACATGCCCCAACTTTATCTTAAGTGAATCCATAAACATGTGCCAACCCTAATCTAAATAAGTGAATCCATAAACCTGTGCCATTCTAATTTAAATCAATGATTGTTTCTAATCCAAATAAACATGCCCCAAATCCCTAATCAATTAATATACAATAAACATGCTCCAACCCTAATCTAAAATAAATCCATAAACATCAACTGTAATCCAATTAATGAATCAATAAACACACCCAATCCTAATCTCAAGTCAATCTATAAACATGTTCCAACCCTTAATCAGATAAACCGATGTGTACTCTTAAACCAAATAAGTGAATCAATAAACATGTTCCAATCCTAATCTAAATAATGAATGTGCTTCTAATCAAATAAGTGAATTCCTAAACATGCCCCCAACTCTAATCAAATTAATGAATCACTAAACATGCTACAACCCTAATCTAAATAAGTTAACTTATAAACATACTCCAACCCTAATCTAAATAAGTGAATCCATAAACATACTCCAGCCCTAATCTAAATAAGTGAATCCAAAAACATATTCCAACCCTAATTTAAATAAGTGAATCCATAAACATGCTCCAACACTAATCTAAATAAGTGAATCCATAAACATGATTCAACCCTAATCCAATTAATGATTAAAAAAAACATGCTCCAACCCTAATCTAAATTAAGTGAATCCATAAACATGTTCCAACCCTAAATTAAATAAGTGAATCAATAAACATTCTCCAACCTAATCTAAATAAGTGTAGGCCTATCCATAAACATTCTCCAATCCTAATCTAAATAAGTGAATCCTTAAACATGTTCCAACCCTAATCTAAATAAGTGAATCCATATATGTGCCAACCCTAATCCAATTGATTCAGTAAACATGCTTCAACCCTAATCTAAATAAGTGAATCCATAATATTCTCCAACGTAATCTAAATAAGTGAATCCATAAATATGCTCCAACCCTAAACTAAATAAGTTAATCCATAAACCTGTTTCAACCCTAATCTAAATAAGTGAATCAATAAACATTCTTCAACCTAATCTATATAAGTGTATCCATAAACATTATCCAACCCTAATCTAAAGTGAATTCATAAACATGTTCCTACCCTAATCTAAATAAGTGAACCCATAAACATACTCCAACCCTAATCTAAATAAGTGAAGCCATAAACATGCTCCAACTCTAATCTAAATAGGTGAATCCATAAACATGCTACAATCCTAATCTAAAACAAATTCATAAACAGGTTTCAGCCCTAATCTAAATAAGTGAATCAATAAACATACTCCAACCCTAATCTAAATAAGTGAATCCATAAACATGCTACAATCCTAATCTAAAGTGAATTCATAAACAGGTTCCTACTCTAATATAAATAAGTGAATCAATAAACATACTCCAACCCTAATCTAAATAAGCGAATCCATAAATATGCTACAATCCTAATCTAAATAGGTGAATCCATAAATATGCTACAATCCTAATCTAAAATGAATTCATCAAAAAGGTTCCTACCATAATTTAAATAAGTGAATCAATAAATTTGCCCACACCCTAAGCTAAAGTAAATCAATAACCATGCCCCTACCCTAATCCAAATAAACAATCATTGAATGGGTTCAAATAAATAAAACCACAAACAAGCCATATGTGGTTAAAGAATTATGCCCCACTAAAATCCCAGATAATCGAATCGATGGTCGTGCCATGTTTTATGATTTTGATTTTCAGTTAACTTTCCAATTAACTCAACCAAGTTCATTGATCAAATTATTTGCATAAATTTGGGACATAAATATTGATTTACTTAATTTGATCAGGGTTGAATTATGACTAAATAAAAGGATCAATAGGTTAGCAACTGCCATTTGGTTTGCTACATGTCGGGTAGATTGAACATAAGAAGGTTGAGTTAACCTGAAGAGTGGAGTTACAGAGCAAAAGTTCTGACATCTATAAATCTGGCAAAGTCTAGTCATTTTGGTACTACTAACATACCTAGAAATAAATAGAGTAGCGTCTGTATCTTAGACCTACCATTGTCGTGCAGTCTATTAGACCGTCTACCAACCTAAACCGTACACTGATCCTAACTCCAACATGAATATAATAGCAAATTAAAAGATCTTTAACCTTAATTGCACACTGACCCTAACTCCAACTTAAATATTAAAGCATAAATAAATAAATAAAACAACCAATCAGAGGTCGGCTTGCAGATAGTTTTTGGGCTGCATGTTAATGGTAGGTCTGAGATCCAGACGCTATAATAAATAGCCTAATTACCAACCTCTCTTTCTTCACTTGTTTTCGTAAATTCACATTGCATAGACTCGGACAATGGTTATAATATGGTAGAACGAATTATAAATTGACCCATTAGTAAACTTGAAAATTTCAAATCAAGCGAATATGATTGTTATGCTTATTGTAATTAATATACCTGATAATTTATTGGAAGTTCATATTGACAGCTGTATAAGATTGAGAAGGTTTTTAAACAACAACTGCTGTGGAATTGAGATGTTTTCTATCGATCAACTTTGTTACAAAACAATGGTAATGAAAGATGAACCAAAAAAAGTTTCAAGAATAAAGATCAAAATATCAGGTTTATTAAAGCTACAAGAATGGAGATGATCAAAATAACATGCTTATTAAAAAAAATGCATTAGCTTCCATACTCTGTATATTTCAGCATAAATTATACTGTATAAATCCTCTCCCCACCCCATTTTTTTTTTTTTTATGTTAATATACCCAATGTATAATGTGAATACTATGCTTCTATTTTAACAGACACTCTGGATTCCAAATAGTGTGTCCCTCCCCTCCAAATTAAAAAAATATATATATATTTTAATAATTCCTAAACAAAATTACACATTTTGTTTGTAAAAAATATCCTTGACGCTGTATAAAAATGGACACAAAAATTTTGCTAAAATTAATGGCTAAAAGTTATTGCAGGTTTATTCGGTGATTTACGGTATTCACAGTAAGCCAAAATGGAATGTGAGTTCCCAAGGATTAGCATTTAGCCTACATTTAAATAATCACTACTCGGTACTCTAAATACTTGTCAAAAAAATTCTGAAATTTTTTCTTGTACTTATACCCATTAATCATTATTTTAATATTACAATTTTACAGCTTAAAAATTCCTTCAGGCTGTGTGCAGCTGAGTGCGAGCCATAGTGTGAACATTGTCCATAACTTGGTTGGTATACTGTACAGCCCGTTTTACCGGAAGTTGGTTACCCTCGTGGGGCCGGCAGTATTACTGACCAATACAAATTTTACAGCTTATAAATCCCTTTAAAATAATAAAAATTTTTACTTCTAGTAAATTTACCATAATACAAGATGTATTTAGGGGGGGGGGGGGGGGTCTGGACATCCCCAAAATTTTTAACTTTAAAAATCTCAACAGCCAAATTAAAAAAAAAAAAAAACAAACATCAAATCTGTCAAAAGGGAAACAAAATGTCCATACAACTTAAAAAAAACATACAAAAAAAAGCACATCAAATCTTTCAATTTAAAAATCTCAACAGCCAAATTAAAAAAAAAAAAAAACAAACATCAAATCTGTCAAAAGGGAAACAAAATGTCCATAATAATAATGTAATTAAAAAAAAAAGGTTATCAAAAATATACAACCCAGACATCCCACAAAATAATTTCTGGCTAGGCCCCTGCCTTAATAAATGGACGGATATTCGAAAGCAGAGCCTTTTTTTTTTAATTTAACATATTTCAAAATTATTTTAATTGAAATATATTGAACAATTTATTTATATCTACAACAATATTTCCAATTTTGCTTTGCAATTAAAAAAACTAAGCTTCTATCTATTTTTTATGACAAAACTTGATTTGAAAAGAGAAAATGGCAAAACTATACATAAAAGTGACCAATAATATTGCTCTGCGCTTTAAAGGTCAAATGTAACGGATTTTTTTTTTTAAAAAAATTATTATTGATTTTCAAAGATTTTTATTAAAAAAAAATTTCC
>PXIH01S0000833.1:30970-41211 GCA_003024985.2 Euperipatoides rowelli
CTTTTTCAAGCAATGTAACTTAACTTAACTCAGTTAAGGAATTTCATTAACTTACCAATCACTGTAGCTAGCCGTGCACATGGATGGCGTATTAAATCCGTACTTTCATATAGATATTAATACATTTAATATTGTATGATTATAATTCATCTTTTGTGTATATTATGCATTTCATTGACCATGTGATCATAAACATGTAAAGGAATTATGGGAGAGAAGTTTCAAAATGGCAGCCATGTTTTGAAGGTAATGAACAATCATTTGTGAGAGAAGTTAAATCTATGTTTTGTAGATGATGTTTTATCCATTCAGTCATGATAATTCACACCACCAAAATGAACCTATCAGAATGTTCTGTGATTCGTAATCATACAGGTCCATTACATTTGACATGTAACATACATAGTTAAAAATTAAAGTTTTTGTGATTTTTTTTTTTTCAAATTTACAGTAATGTCATATATTTAATTCAAATTAACATTTTTCATTTTGGAGTTTTATAAAATATAACTTTAGAATATTATATACCGGTATTTGAATTATTAATTAAAAATGGTTTGTAATGCTATTGTAATTTTCTCAACCAAATTGTTACAAATATCAGAAAAGTTTTATGTTTTATAAATTGACATTCATCATCATCATCATTGGGTGTGTTCATAGTGCATAAATCACTGTTTATGCATTGAAGAATTGAAATTAAACTATAGCCTACTTTCAATATGACTGTATGGAGTATTTTGATTGTTGTCTTTTGATTGTTTAATTGATAAAAGAGTTAAAAAGTATGAAGACTTTTCTGAAAAAGTTTTTGATTGGAGAAAAACATAAGATCATATGGATAAGTTACTCATGAAGGTGTTGTACAAATTTAGGAAAGGAAGTCTGTGAGGGGAGTGGAAGCCTGGGAAAGAAAGAAATGGCATGAGTTTATCATGGGTAGTTATTTTTTGGGAAGTGGAAATAAAAATAGAAAGAAGTGGACCATCATTTTCTTTTTTCTTTTTTAGGTAATGATTTCACAAATGAAAATCATCATAAAACTATTTTGGGAAATTAAACCCTTAAAACTCATACATTTTATCAGCAAGACAAGAAAATGCTTCCTAATTGTGAGTGGTATTCATGGGTTTCCAAAATCTGTATAAAGAGACACCATATTGTTTACTAAATGTAGAAAATGATTATTTTATAAGAAATAAAACACAGCTCTTATGATGAAGATGAACTGAAAGATGAGGCAGAAATGATGAGTTTAATCATCTCAACAAGAGGCACTTCTAATAATAATAATACAACATATAGCAATTTCCTTACTGATATTCTGCCAGCTTTGCAATAGCACTTTCTCTCTTGATAATGCAACTAGATCAACTAGTAGTCCTTCCTCCCTGATAATGCAAACAACTAAAAATAGTGATGCTGTTGACAATGCAACCAATAAACAATTAGCGCTTTCTCTCCGGCTAATAGAATTAGTTCATCTAGAAATAATTTCCCTTCTAATAATGCAACCAAGGTCAACAAATAGTACCATTTCTATCCTGATAATGCAATAGTTTAACCAGTAGCACTGTCTCTCCTAATAATCAAGTAATGGTTAGGTTTTTAATAAATATAATTAAACACAATATCAGTAAACATCTGTCATCAATAGCAGAGAAGTAATTTAATATTAGCCTTTGAGCGGTCGCGCTGTCGTAAATCTTAGGACAAATTCAATTTTTTATAAAATGTGTATGTGTATGGACTTGTATGTTTATCTCTGCCTTCTATTCCTAAAACTAACTCCCCACTACAATATTGGTAGGTTTTTATCATGCACATAGCCGATTTTATAGTTATTTTTTAGAATTATATGTACAAAGACGCCTAGACATAAATTTTACGACACGCGACTGCTGATGTAATAATATTGACTAATACACATAGTATAAAACATTTAGGAATAAACTTATACATATTTAAAATTGAAATTTAATACAGATTTCATCAATCAAAACCAAAAAATTCTATCTCTAACGACAGAGAAACTGTAATGAAAAATGTAAGATAAACTGGCTTTTTTTTATTTTTATTTTTCATAGCTGACATATAGAAACAAATTGGCGTAACATATAAAAAAAAATCTGTTTGTCCTATTTTTTTTTCTTTATACCAAAATATTATTTACAATAAATAGAACAAATAATAATAATTAAGTTTTTTTCTATCTGTTATAGAAAACATACAGAGGATTCTATGAGTCGTAAAATTTACGACACGGCGACTGCTCATGTTAAAAATTTGACCGCGACCGCTTGAAGGTTAAGGAAGTAAAAAACAATTATCCAAACCTTTTGATTAGATAATACCTAGTTAGATCATACATTCTTGGATTTTCTTGTATGTTTTTTTATACATTTCTTTTGTTGCTTTTTTATTTAATATTTTTATTTGTGTGAAATTTTTAATTGTATTTTTAATATATAAATGCTACTTTGAATATTTCCATAGCCTACTTCTTGTACTGCATAGATAATATAAAGTTGTAAGAATTTTTATTTTTCTTACACTTAGAGTGTTATGAAATGGTAATTTGAATTTTAGTTGAATCCGCATTTTTTAATTTTTTGCTAAAATTGATGATAAATCTTTTTTTTTTGTAATGCCATCATAAACAACTATTCTTTCCATCTGAGTGGAATGTGAGGACTTTAAGTTGTGAATCATTCAAAATGAATAAATTGTTCATGACTCGCTAATCATAAAATTGTAAACTCAAGGCTGTACTATCATATCTCATTGCTTAGCAACAATAAAACTTTCACGATATACGTTCATTATTATTAACTGTTTTTGAAGATGGTGATTGTGAGTTGGAATAGCTTAAGGCATAATTTTTGCTTACTGGTACTTTAAGTTTTCTCTTTATTTTTTTTCTCATTTGAACCTAATTAATAATCAGACAAGCAAAAATCATGAACACTAGCATAATTAAGCTTTTGTTTTAACTTGAATTTTATTGTACTGTATATAATATATTTTATGTTCTATAGTTTTATAAATCTGCAAAACTATAGAATAAGATATGGAATAAGATCATTTAGGTCAATAAAAAGGATCTGAGAAATATCATGCAATGTTTCTGTATATTCATTAAACAAAAATACAGTTTCTTGAAAAAGTAGTACTACCAAAGGTTATATATTTAAAATATTATTGTCTCCCCCACCCAAAAAAAAAAAATAGATTGAGTTGATCTTGCTTTTATTTACAAATTATAATAGAGATATTTTTTTTACTCATTCAACCAGAAGCAGATATAGACTATGGTAACTTATAAAATATTTGTTCAACATAGAAAAACAAAGATATAGCCTAGAGGAGGGATGAAAAGAATAGATAACATGAGTATTAAATATGTAAGGTGACATTAATCTTATTGAAGAGTTCACAGTATCAGGAATTATGTATTAAATTATTTAACACGGATGACAGGAGTATAGGAAAAAATTAAAAAATGAAATGGCATGGTATGTTTGTTTATTTATTTATTTTTTGGGGGATAAATACAAAATATAACAATTGCTATGGCATTAAAATTTTCTTTCAGTTTAGATGCTTCTTTATTTATATTCAGTTTGTTGCACAAGAATAAAATATTACTAGTTTACTAAAATAATTATTTAATGCTGCATTTTGTGAGAAACATTTGTTTAAGTGTTACAAATGTGGACGCCAACCTGCCTATTTTGAAATTATTTGGCATTTATATTTCTTGACAATAAACATATTCTTTCATTGTATGTTTTATATTACAGATAAGTGGTTTTAAAATATATTGGCTATAAATACCAAAGTGTTTTGTCTGTTTCTACATCTGTATCACATGACCCATGGATTATATGGCTCAACCAGTCAAATTAAATTGGATTGGAATTCCTTTTTAGTTGTTGTTTTATATACTTTGAATATAATGGCTACTCTGAAATATTTTAATAAGTTTGAACTTAGTATGTTGTAAATTGTATGTATATAGAATTTGTATGTGAAAATTTTTTTTTAAACTTATTTTTAGTTGAAAATAATTATTTTAAGATCAGAAAGAATCTCATATATGATTAAATATTTAAAATCCTTTAAGGAGGAATCCTCAGATGATGTTCAAATGATTGAATCTGAATTTGACATTATGTAATGAAGATAAGGAAATCATCACCCAAAGTCATTGTGACACAGATTCTGAGCAAGAATGTACAGAGATAATTTTAACTTGTGTAAAATAATAGTTTTGTTGTGTGTACACTACAGTATAAAAATTATTAAACTTTTGCATTAAAATTTAAGATCTTGTTATTTTTTTAGTGATGTGGAAATGGTTAACCCCTTCCCATCTGACAGCTTTGTGCCAATTTATCTCCACTATTTTGATCATTTTAACCTTTTTTAATGTCTTATAAAATTAATAATTTTTTATGCAAATAAGTAGTATTATATACATACCATTATAAAGGTAATGAAATAGTCTAAAAAATGTTATATTGGAATTTTAGTTTATTTAAATTTTGTCTATAAAAACACAGTCTACATGTCAGCATAAAAAAATGAAAAAAAAAAGTTATTTTACCCCCATTTATATACTTTTTATCAATAAATCCTTTTTTTTTTTCAATTTGAACATAAAATATTTCTAAAATACTAAACTGCTTTATTTATTGGTAGGGCAGATTGAAACAATACAATAACTAGATCGTTTTACATTCTTATAAAATTAGATTCTAAAACGCTCATATTTCTATATATTTATTTTAATTTTTGATACTTTAAAATGTAGATTTTAAAAATCGATCATAATCTATACATTCATTATAATTTTTAAAACATTAAAATGTAAAAAATATTTAATTAAATGAAATATATCTTGAAAAAAAAAAAGATTAATGAAAATATCTTCTTATGACCGATAAAGGCGTCATCCGATAAAGTGTCACCTAACATTATGACCGAAATATTGGTCATCCGAGGTTAAGCGGTTAAAGAGAGTTATTTCCTGGCAACAGATAAAACAACAAAAAGAGCAAAACTAATCTAATGCTAAAAAAGATAAAAGAAATTACTGAAAATCTTGCCTAAACCAAAAATAATGACTAGAAGAGTAACATCCAAAATTCCAGAATTTTTTTAAAATTAACACAAATATGACCAAAGATATTGTGAAGTGTACAACATGTACATTGAATGGAAAAGAACAGTATCAATTACCAAAGAGAATGAATTTCAAAACATACCTGGAAGGATGAAATAATGGCATTGTTTGGGCTTTTATATTTTATAATCCTAAAAAGGGAACTCCTTCAAATGTTGATGAGTTGTGGGAACATGATGGAAGTGCTTTTATAACAAGACAAGTAATGTAGGCTATTACAAAACATTTTTATTTCTTTTGTGTCTTCTAACTTGACCATAACTCAAGAGAAAAAAAGAAAAAAAAAAAAAGATAAATTAGCTGCCATAAGAATCATCTTTGAATCTTTCATAACAAAATTTAAAAAAAAAATGTTTTAGGAGAGTATCTCACAATTTATGAAAAACTCAAAAGTATGTTGTGGTCTCTTCAATTTTATTCAGTATAATCCAAATAAGCCAGCTAAGTATTCATGATAAATTATGTAAAACCCATTATATAGTCAACCTAGAAATATATTGAGGTCAACAACTCAAGACCCGGCAGTGTTTAAAATATTTTTTTTACAATTACAAACAGCTTAATGGACCATTGAGGTCCAATTATGCCACAACTAAGGCCCTCCAATGTCCTATGTCATATGATATTTCCACATCTCCAGCCAACTTCCTCAGATCCCTCATGACCATATAGAGCAATCCAGCTCTGGCCTTCCTAGTGGTTTAATCCTATCTTGTTTCTTCTTGACAATGTTCTTCCTCAAATGTTTGTCAGCTCTACATACATGTTCAAACCATTGTAATCTCCTCCATAAGTATGAAAGACATTTTTTGGTCTTTTAAACAGAAGTTTCAGTTCATCAATATGTCACAGCTCATATCGGTCAGCTTCCACATTCTATACCAGTATATTTGTGCAATATCTCTCTCAAAATTGATCAATTTTCTATCATTCAGCTTTCCAATTTTAATTAGATGTTAGATTATATAGATAGAACAAATCCTAATTTCTCAGGTGCTTTATTGTCAACCTACTTGACACTTATGGAAATGCTTTAAATTTTTAATTCAGTTTTTTAATAGTCTATCAGTAATGTTAAAAATAACTCTAATGGATTACAATTAAAGTTATGTAGAATTTCATTTTCAGTTAATATATTGTCTAATTTTTTTAATTTTTTTTTAGGTAAATTTGTTCGAAGAGGAATCCAGGAAGCTCAGATAGTTTTTACAGATATTGGAACTACAAATGGTATGATTCAAGTTATTAATGGCTTATTAATGGATCGTAATGATATTTATGCCTCTGGATATTCAAGAATTGAAATTTCAACATTAGGTATTTTAGTCAGTGCTGTATTTTGTATTTTTCTACACTGACCAAACTTGTGAAATTAAATTATTTTTAGAACTACAATCCAAAGATTTTTTTACAAATTGGATTTCTGTTTGGTAGGTGATTATTTTTTCAAGAATTTACTGGATTAATAATACTAAAAGGGGTGAAATCACAACACAAGATTGTTGTTGCAAGAAATCATGTAAAACAAAAAAAAAACACTTGCCAAATCCATAATTTTTTTTAATTACAGAGTTTTTGTATTTTTAAAATTTGTATCTAAAATATTTATCCTTCAATTGGATGTATTATTTTATTTTAGCCTGTTTACATTTTAAAACTATTGGCTAAGTTAAACATTTGCTGTGTTTTGTTTTGTAAAAATACAAATAATGTTGAAAGGTATTGATGTAAATTTATATAATTTACAAAACCAATGTCATCTTTTTCTTTTATTTTAAGTGAACCAAAGTTTTAATTTGAACTACCTGTATTTTGTCATCTTAAAAAAAAAAAGTATTTTTATTTCCTACCACTAGAGGGAATTCTTTCCAACAGTCTTCTCTAAAATATAGGATAGGACTTTAAAAACTTACCCCATCCATACTCATTTACCTTCTATATTAGGAGTATATGTTAAACCACAGGACATTGAAAAAATAATGAGATTGGCATAAACAAGA
This sequence comes from Euperipatoides rowelli, assembly GCA_003024985.2. NCBI lineage: Eukaryota > Metazoa > Onychophora > Udeonychophora > Euonychophora > Peripatopsidae > Euperipatoides > Euperipatoides rowelli. The sequence goes on from PXIH01S0000833.1 coordinate 38,159, forward strand.
TGATCATAAATTAAAATGCAGCTTTTCAATCAACATGATTTATCTTCCCCCTTCCTCAATGATGTTATGGAGTTATAAATGACAAAATTACTTTAAATATGAATATTAAAAATGAATAGAAAAGATAGAGCTTTTATTTTATTGTAACCTTTATTATAATTTCTTATTTTACAAATATAAAATTAATTTTTCTGTATAATTCCAAACTGCAATAATATTCCTATGTGGTAAGAAATATTTTTACCTGGAATAATAATACTATTTCGAACCTTTGTTTCTGCTGCCCTCTAGTGAAAAATATCTTAACTCAGGGGTAAGAATAAATTACAATGTTACTGATTTTCAGCTGTTAGATGCTAAATATGTTATGACATTTTTGTAATTCCATAAGTTTTATTTTTATATAGAAAATATTTTATAATCAAATTTTTAAAATGCCTGAAATTATCATGGTGTGTTTTTCTTTATACACCATGTTTTGTATCGCTATAATAAAAATAAAAAAAAAAAATACAGTATTCAATATATTTGGTCAACGTCCAGAATATGAAAGTTCAGCTAGATTTCGTTTTCAAAAATAGCTTAATTCACGTTCAAAAATTTTATAGTATTATAACTACTGATTTTTTTTCCCACTAAAAGTCTAGTGATTAATGTTATCTACTGTTAGTACTAAAGTTTGAGATTGTTACATTTTGGGTGATGACTATCTTGGATATATTTTTTTCCTAATGAGGCTTGTTTGGTTAAGATAGATAAATGACTTTTACCGCATCAATAGATAAAATAAAATATTTGAAGCATTTTAATTTTAAATAAATTAATTCAGGATATATAAACACAGAAAGAACTAAGATTTAGTTTAGGTAGTTTGGTACTTTAAAAATAATTGGTTACTTAATATGCTAATTCCCCTCCCCACCAAATACTAAACTGCTTTATTTATTGGTAGTGGTGGTTGAAACACTCCATACATTTAATGTCAAGTTCTAGCTTTGTTTATTTTTGAGTGATAAAATTTTGAAAAAAAAATGTGATAATTTTAGGCCTGCGGGCCTAGTCGAGCGGTCAAAGTCAGATCACTCGGTGCCACAGGACCAAGTCCGTCCCTGATTCGAATCCGGCAAAAGCCTGTGCCGGATTTTTTTTTTTTTTTTAAATGTGATAATTTTAGAGAAAAAAAATGTAGCCTAAATGAAACATGTTTGGTGAAAGATAACGACAGTGTGATAAAAGTATGAGATATTATCTGACCTGTCAATATTTTATCAGGTTCCATAACAGGTAAAAATTAAAGAGAAAAATATGAAACTAATGAAATGCAATCAAATGAATGATGACTGTATAATACATCAGTCATCTAACATTAAAACACACTATGCTGTGAAAACAAGAAAATCCATACCGGTAGTAAAAATGATAATAAAAAATTACAGTACTACTGAGAAATTTCACAACAAATGTTAGAAATTTATAACCATTTATTATATTATTAATATTGTTTCAACTTTTGTTGACTGGGTATTCACCCAGATTTTTAAGTTTGAAAATTTTATTAAAACTTTTTGTTACCATTTTCTACTTTTTTTAAAATAAACGTTTCATGAGATAATAACTGGACTATGAATTTTCAGTAGAAAAACTAAAGGCTTGTGATGTGTAAGCTGTTATTTATCGTAAGCATTGATTGTGATTTACATATATACAGTATATACACGATAGATATACAGTATATACACGATAGATATATATATATACAGTATATACACGATATATATGCAGTATATACACGNGTATATAACACCTATATTGATATTTATATATAAAACAAATTTAGTTTGATTTTAGCTGAGTTAGTATACTACTATGTACATAGTCGTATATTGATGTTAAATCAAGAAAATATGCTGTACATAGAAATAAATTTTAAGATTTTTTTTTTAAGAAATTTTACAAAAAATGTAAAGAAATATGCCTGAACATGTAAAAGTGAAGTTTACTGAAAATAAAATATGTTTTTATAACAGAATGTAAAAAAAAATTTCCACATTAGTGTTATATTTATTTACTAAACTTCCAAATGATGGCAGCAATTTATTAAGGATTTTTTTTTACTTCAATAATTTTAAATTTAGTTTTTATTTTGCTAAAACTACAAAAGAAGGTGGTCAGATTCCGTTATTTGCCCATCAATAAGGCTGATGGCAGTAAGTTGAAATTATCTAGATTTGCGTTCAGCAAAAGATTGTTTCGCCGCTAGATTATCCTAGGTTTCAGGGTTTATCATCAGGTATATTCATTAAACTTACAAAAAAATTAATTTCAGTACATTATTTAAGAAATTTCTTATACCAACATGCAACTGATTAAAATAATTTACATAAATGAACCTAGCACCTAAGCATATGGTTCATTTTCACAATATTGATGAGATTGGAAATAATATCATATATAAATAAATAAAATCAAAAATATAGTTATGAATATTAATAAGTTGGTTAGTTATAGTTATATTGGGGCGATTGCAGTTTTGTGTTTCGTTCCTTTTCAAAATGGCCGCCGAGTCCAGACGTAAATTACCGATAATAAGCAGACACCTTTCTNATGATGAAGAAAATCTACTGTAAATTTGGTCTGACTGGATAAGTTAATTTCTTGTTTGTTATCTGTGATGTCATAGATGATGAAAATCTACTGTAAGGCTGCTCTCAGACCTGGAGATTTTTGACGAGCGTGTCCTCCGCCTGTTTGAAATTTTTTTGTTTTCGTGTATAGGTTTCACACTAATGGGATTTCAACCACCTGCTGTCACTGAGCGTAATTCCACTGCTTTTAGTCCGCATGGGCTCCGCTACTAGCTTGTTGCTGTCAGCGGATTCAGCTGTAGTTATTAGCCAGCCAGCTTAGAACGAGCGGAGATTGTTGTCATCAAATCACATTACCTTCAATGTTATTTGAAGCGAGTATCCAGACCCAGGGTATTTAGTACATGGTGGTCTATTGAAGTGGCTATTGTTTACGAAAAATATAGTATTAAATAAATGAAATAAAGT
>PXIH01S0000835.1:1434-21009 GCA_003024985.2 Euperipatoides rowelli
TCATCAAATAATTATCTGAAAGCCTGAAGATCGAACAGTTATAGTTAGTTATAGGTGATCTTGGGATCTTCATATAAATGCTATTCCATTTCCCACAGTTTGCAGCAATCGCTAATATTTTTAGAAAAACTCTTTGTTTGAACCCGTTATTTTAAATGTATCTGCCGCCAGGGAGAGCAGGCAAAAAAAAAAGTGTCAGACAATTTGTAGCTTTTGCGATTAATTTTAGTGATAGGACCAGTAGGACCACTTGACCGATGTTGAATGAAGGTCTGACTTATCTTGGATCTATCTATCTAAAACGTCTTTGTTGGAATCCCTCATTATTTTCAAAACTTTAAAAAAATTTCAAATAGCCTACTCAAGAAAGGCTATTTCATGTGCTAATAATAAACAAAAAGCTCTATTCTCTATTAGGCTAACTAGAAATAATCAAATTAAAAGCTAAAATAATTGTAATTAAGCTAATGCTGTCTACTAAAATCTTTAGATATTGCATGTTTTTTTTTTGTTGCCGGCACTTTGAAAATGAGATTCCAATAGACTTTTTACTAAAAATAATAGTGATTGCTGCTAATTGTCCGCTGTTCTCCCCTATTATTTCTTTATTTCTGAAAAAAAAAAATGTCAATGAAAATTAATGCTATGGCCAGTAAGGCAGTCATCAATGTACAACTTTAAAAACATACATATTTCGACATCACAATGATGTTAGCATAATTAAAACAACATCCTGTTTTAGCTATTTGTTTTGGTGGAAGTCGAAATTTCAATATTAAAATAGCCGTAATTAATTAATTTTTTTACTGTTAACATTTTTAATGAAATTTTATAATTATTTAAAGTACATTCTTTCATATTAACTAAAGTTGTTTTTGGTTGCATATACCCTTTAACAGGAAGAGCGAGAGTAAAATTGAATATCTACTTTTTAAAAATATTTTAACCTATAGTCGCCTGAAGCCTTTTCTCAATTCTGTACTCTTCTGGCCTGAGCCTTTTTTTCTCAAACTTAGACATTTCCAACTAAAAGTCTTAAAAAGCAAACTGTGTCTATATTTTAGGAGATAAGTGTATAAAACTATACATTTTCTGAAAGCTTATTAAATTTGCTTTTTAACTGTGTTTTCAGATTTAATATATATTTTACCTTGTAGCTATGACAGTTTGTTTTATATAAAAAGAAAGAAAATGGATTTTTAAACAAACATGCAGTTTTAATTCAAAATTTGACTATTAAAACATTATTATAAAAACCTTACTATAATAGTAAAATAAGCTATAACATATTGCTGTATGATAAATATGGGCTTAGTTATGATCATTTTTTTAAAAAAAAAAATAGGAATTATGAACTTTTTTACAAAAAAACAAAACAATTGCAGTTAGTTTCCAGAATGAACACATTAAAAGCATCCTGTGACTTTATTATTCACAATACTATATCAAACACTATACTTTTTAAAAACCTTATTACATTTTCTTTAAAACTGTGTTTTCAGATTTAATTTATCTTTAAAGTTTAGTAAAAATATCAAACGAAGTTTATGAAAAAAAAATCCATTTTTTAAACCAACATTCAGTTTTGATGCAAATATTATTATTATAACTTTGTATTATTATAAAAACCATTACTATAATATTAAAGTACATCTTATTCTCTTTAATTTAAGCCATACATTATGGATGTAGGACAAATATTACCATATGTAGGATCATTTGAAAAAAAAAACGAGTTACAAAGTTTAAAAAAAAAAACAGTCGTGGGCCTGTCAGTAAAAAAAACAAACCAAATAATTACTGAACTGTACAGATCTAATTTCTTTTTTTTTCCTGGCTAAGAGCTTTCCTTTTCTTTCAAGATCATTAAATTCATAATTTTGCATGTAATGCCAGCTCGACTAGCAATATTCATGCCTATAATCAAAATATGGGGGGGGAGAAAGATTTGACTAATCTTAAAATTCATGTGTACAAAAACATATAAGTATAATTCGCTAGACCATTTGTGCTGTTTGGTATATGCTAGGCCATGGAGTAAAAACAGGGGGGTAGGAGGTGAAATGGAAGGGGAGAGGGAGGGGAAGAGCAAAAAGTGGGAGGAGGGAGGGGGAGATGAGATACTGTGTTTATGCTATTTGTAGTTTATATTTTTATTTTTTTTATATAATCAAAATATTGCGGGGTGTTTGATTTAACTAATCGCAAAATTGTTTTTTTTGTTATTATTATTATTTACTGTATATGCACTTCGACCTGCAATTATTCATACCTATAATCAAAATTTGTGTTTTTTGATATTACTATTACTGTATTATTATTATTATTACCATCATTATTATTATTATATGTCACCAATAGTTATAAATGTTGTTTATAAAGCATCTCATATTGCAAGAAATAACTGTTGTTAGAGAATAAGCCAGTGTTCAACTCATTGATGGCAGTTGCAAGAATTTGTATAAAAAAAGGTTACATCTCATTTACTGTATATTTGTTTTCAGCATTAGCAGAAACATAATTTTCATTACGGTAGTAAATAAAAAAAAATCAAAGGGGAAAGAAGAGACTGTCGTGTGTGTCTGCAACAACTGAAATTGTTCTAAAAATTATTTTTTATCCACAGGTCTTATAACTTTGAATATAGTGCCACAGGCACAACAATAACATAAGACCAATCATTATCAATTACATGTAACCTAATGGTGCCTTTGGCTGTATAAATTGTAGATCTTTGCTATGGAGAATCATTACTATATCAATTAGAACTGTTGCTCTAAATATTTCTATCAAAATAATTGGTCTGAATAATTTTCAATGGGCAAAACAGGTTTGTCATGTTGTTTTAAAATTACTAAAATAATACAATACAATGGTGGCAAATCATCGTCTGACGCTAAAATACATCACTAATCTGTTAATTTAAAAAAAAAAAACTCACTAGAAATTTTGAAACTATGAAAATACTTTTGTAAAAAGGGCATTTAAAGATGGCTGCATTAAAGTTTTAAAAAACATATTATTTACAGTATATAATTAAAATAACTTTAAAATGAAAATTGACAATTGTTTCAGATAGGGGAGACGATCACCTGACATATATAGGTAATTATTGTCCGCTTTCTTTAGTTCCCCCAAACTCTCATCTTGCTCTCTTTACTTCAATAGATTCAATATAACATTACTAACCTTTTTTAAACACTGTTATACTTAACAAAATAATATATTTATACTTAAGGAACTACAATAACAATCTATAAAATGAATAAATCAATAACATCACCCTTGTGAATACACTTTTCCTTTTTTTTTATTAACAAAACTAACAAGTTTCAGTTCACTGGGGTTTTTTTAACAATGCTACTCTTCTAATCACTTCGGCTTTTTAACTTGCTTCCTGAGGTTATGATTTTGATTTGCCCTTTCACCTGTTTTCTCTTGAGAGTTGTTCTTCGTTTTTTCTTCATGAACTATTGGTTTTCTTGATATTTTGTCACTAGTAAAGTCTAATAACTCGTGGTCCTCTGACGCTAATACTTTGAAAAATGAAACATTTCTTGTGACTTTTTGGTCCACGGTGTTTGATGTAATCATTGATCCCTTAATATCCGTAATTGTAAATGGAATTTTATGATAAAATGGTTCCATTTTATTCCTACATCCTTTTTAACTAATACCTTATCTCCTACTTTCGGAAATGGTATTTTTTATTTGCATCATATCTCCTACAAGCTTTCACTCCTGCTTTATCATATCTTTCCTTTACATCTAACTTTTCTGAGCTATGTAACTGTAGTTTTGGAATCCTTCCATTTCCTTTATAATTGAAAATTAGACTTGCTGGTGTTACTTTAGTTACAATGTCTGGCATTCCTAAAGCCATGCAACATTTATTCGTATTGCGCTTCAAGACTTACTCAAGAATATTACTCGACTATTACTCAATACTATTTCTTGAGTAATAGTCACTCAAGACTATACCTAAGACTTAGATTACTCAATGTGATTATGCAAGAATATTACTCAAGACTTATTCAAGATGATTACTCAAGATTATTACTCTAATTCTTGAGTAAGTCTTAGTCTTGAGTAATAAACTGTTACTCGAGACTGTGACAAGATTAATTCTTCAGTAATAATCTGAAGTAATAGTCTTGAGTAATAGTCTGTTAGTCAAGACTCAGTGCTTGATAAATCTTAAAAAATCTACATGCCCATCTGGGCATGTTGTTAAATATTTAGATGCCTAGCTTTTAAAAGGCATGCCCAGAAAAAAGTTTTTAAATTGACGTTTTTTTATTAATTTTTCTGATATAGGTTACTATAGTAATAGGCAATTATAGATCTAGAAATAATGATCATAATGTCAAAAATGGTAAAGCCTAAGTTATCTCATAGGAATCAACAAGCCAGGGCACACCATTTGGTTGAAATTGATACTCAATACTTTACAGGTACAGTATATCTGAAAGCAAGACCTGGGTCATGCGTTAGCCCTTAGGATAAGGTCTTGAGGGAACTAATAGTCTAAATATTCAATATCTATATTTCTATTTCTTGGTATCTAATTAACTCTAACTACCTATGCATCAGACTCTTTAATTTTATATTTATTCAAAACATACTATAGTTAATCATTTCAATGTTTACCTGATAATACACCAGCAACATTTCTTCAGCAGAATCTGAAAACATGGATTATTCAATCTATTTTATTCATATGTACAGTATATCTATATTCAATAAACTGAGGAAGATACAAGTACTGTAATTTAATTTTTAAATAAACACTTGTTTACAAATATGACGGACAACAACAGACTATAGTCCAGTGAGGTTGTCCCTAGGTTTATTCTGTATTGTTTTTCCAAGGCCTTCTAGTGGCGGGTCAGTTGTCAAATATACACAATTTCAATACTTTATCCTTATGTATTACAATTAACCTGGGAGTATATTCTTTCAAATCTTTACTTGATATAATTTCATTCATTAATCTTAGTACTTTAATATATGGATCATTCTAGCTCATTAGTTATTCAATTTCATTAGTACTCTGGGATAAACTCAAATTCTGGTAATCAAATTTATACTCAATGTTCTTATTTTAAACCTTAGTTAAATGTACGTATTTCATAATAATGACAAAAGTCAGTCTACTTATTTGACAATCGATAGTGGGAAGGTGCCATCTTCTGTGGTGGAATTGCTAGTTAATTTAATTTCTTAATAAAATGTTCAAATCTGTTATTACAATAATTGTTCAAATCTACAATTCAAATATTTTGGAATAGGTAATTTAATTTTTGTTACTTCTAGTCTACCACAATCTACTCAATATGTTATAATTAATTAATTAATTAACCAAAATGTGGCACATCACTCACTAACAAATAGAAACACATTAATCTATTAAATATACTATAAACATTAATACAATATTTAGCCAATTCTATTCATGATTTATAGTTCAATTAATGGAGCTTAAATTTAATTTGCTTAGTTGATATTTCATAATTTCTTCATCTAGATCTAGAACTTTGTAGATGGTTTAACTTTTTATATAATTTTAGCTAGCTTAAATTCAGTAGATTATTTCAGCAGTTATTCATTTTTAGATTAATTTAGTTCAATATTTTTCTATTACCGTATAGTTATATGCTGGGGAATCAGTGCTATTATAGTTAATTATTATTATTAATCAAACCTTGTCCAGCTAAAAAGCTGGGGGTAGTTGGCACCTCTGGTCCTGTGCAATCTTCACTCTTTTAAAATTATTGATTTGGTATTGATAAGACTTCTTCTGGGACTAGGCAAGAAATTAAATCATTTTATATTTTTACTGGAACTGATGATTTTAAAAAAAAAAAGTATTGTGATGGCTACCCCAGCCTGTATGGTGGATTAAACAAGTCACAGGGAGCACCACAATCAATTCTCTTATTTTTTTTAAAAGTTACTTTCTTTAATTTTATCTGGCCAACCGACAAATTTTTTTCTGCATGAGTTTATATAGTCATTTAGTGGTATAATTAGATAGTGTTTAATGATTGTCCGAATGAGGTGGTTGGTCAAACCCTAATTAGCTGACCAGTTGACCATGCCAAGAGTCATCAATTAGGTAAGCTGGCTGTCATCCAAACTCCTCTTGCTTTTAATAAAACTTTGCTCATTTCTTTGTACGGTAAAACTTTTTATAAAAATAGTAATCTTGGGTTCATTTTTCTTGTATAAATTAATTTCTTATCACTAGATTTATTCTGATTTTATGCTTCTAATTATTTTATTCTTGTGCTAGTTATTCTGTAGTCTATACTAATGCTATTTCAATTAGGCAATAATCTTTATTTTTATTCTTTCAATATTTTCTTATTCTCTTGATTTAATTTCAGATAATCTCATTAATTCACTTGCAAGTATTAGTGGATTATTTTTTTCATATTTCTGCTGTAATTATCTTTTTGATTTCATGGTTCATTTTTGTTTTTTTCTAATACCGTAATACTCTTGTAATTATTAGTTGATAACTTATTCATATTTTATTCTTTGGTTATTTTTCTTGAATTCTTGTTTCAATTCTGGCCAATCTTATTCTTTCTCATGAGATTTCACTCATAATATTTAGCATCATTTATGGAAGGGCTCTGTACACAGCCTCTAGGGCCTATAGTGACTTAATTTCTTCTTATGTACATTAGCATATTTAATTCTTATGTACATTAGCATATTTAATTGCTTTCATTAACTTAATTAGTCAGCAATTCCTCTCCAATATGGGCAAGGATAAGTTAAACATTCCATATTTATAATTTATGCAATAATATTTACAATTTACAGTCTTTGGTTATTAATATTTTTCATTCTTCATATTTCTGTTATAAGTTCTAAAAATATAGCACCGATTCTGGTTTCCTTTAAAGATATATGTATTTAATTTGTAAGAACTGACTCCTATTCCTCCAGCATATTTGTTTATTATTAAATTTTTTTCTGTAATTGTATCTCTACTGAAAAGCTCCTGTTCATTCAAATTATTATTTTCTCTTATTTATGACATGGTGGACCAAAGGTTGGCATTTGTTGGCTTCATAACAGTTAATCTTAGACCTTGAAACACAAACCAATTGATTATACACTAGTGTCAAAAGTTATAAAATATGCCACTACAATCAGGTATTAATATTCTCATTTATCCTTTTACATTTTTAGTATTATTATTGATCCTATAACTACAGTATATAGCATTTTAATATACTCATATTTCATTACTATAATTTAAATACTTATATCTACTCGACTATTGGATTAATTAATTCAAAACAACATTTGTGATTAAATACATCATTTTAGGTTATATTCATTTTTACTCGAATATTTTGATTAACAATTACACATATGTCCGAAATCTAAGAATTAATACTTCGCCGGGCTGATCATAGTCTTCCTCTTAAGGCTTCCCTCCCCCCTAATTGGCCTTATCCTATCTCGAAGAAAAAAACTATATTTTCATTAAAAATTCTAATTTGGGGTCTCTGTTAATATCATTCTCAGGTTAGGGTGATTGACGTCAGCCGAGAGGGGGGCCTGCTTTGACTTTTGCCATTCACAAGACTGCATATACATATATTATTAGTAATAATTGTATATTGTCCATAACTAGCAAATTGTATAAGCTCGGCGGCCACATTTATAGCTTCAACAGAGGGAAATACTGGCTTCCGCCGACCGCCTTTGGATACTGGCTATAAATGCAACCCTCACTTGGAAATGTCTTTAATATCTCCCAGCATCGGGAAGGATACGTTGCGCAGACAAGGCACTAACGGGTCCACCGAGATGCTGTGAGACTACGGAGACATGTTCCGGGGATAATCCGGATAAAAGCCACAATTTTATCACTAGTCTCTGAATACACTTACATACAAATGCCCAAATTAGAATAAATAATTGTATCACATTCATATGCAAGTCTGAGTAAATGGAGGCTACCCCAAAATTGTAACATTTACCGAAAAATGGGTCAGTTTGTGCCAAGCTTAAAGAATCTCTTATAAGGGCTAGAACCCAGCACAAACTAATGAAATCTAAATAGGAAAACTAGCTAAACCCTAACTTAATANATATCTTGAAACTTAAAATGTTCATAAAATGCATATGTGAACTTCATAATTCTGTGCTTCCGCTAGGTGAGAGTATGTTTTTTAGTATGTTTGACCGCCATTTTTTTGTTTTTTTTTTTGTTGAGGTCGATCGCAAGAAATGAGAAAAATGACAAGTAGCTCTTATACTCTTAAAGGTTGAGCAGGCATGTCATATGGTAATTTATTAATAAGAAATTATTACATTTCTTGTACAATCCATCAAATTGCAACAAAAATAGTGTCGATTATAACAAAAGAGCACAAATAAAAAAGTTTAAAACGAATACAAAAGCAAGATTTCTCTCATCATTATTTATCATGTCACTGTCACAGCTGTTTTCTATTATTCATTAAACTTAACCCTCCCTTAAAACAGTCTTGTGGAATCAAAAAAAAAAAAGCACCATTTCTCATCTCAAAAGATCTACTGTAAATAAAATAAATTATTAAAAAATGCAAGCATTGTTAATAGTAAGGTAATATAATTGGTCATGTCATCCTTCTAGAACTCTATGATGGAAAAATAAATAAATTGGTCGTATTTGATTGGTATTTTATCAAACTTTATTTGAAAAGCTAAGTTTCAATCATCCAAAATTTTACACATCTGAACTATCTTGTTTGTCCAAGTTACATTTGTATAAGTTATATTTCATTATTCTCTCTCCAAGATTTCAAAATAGAAAATAATCAAAATCACGAAGAAAGAAAACCCTTAAATATAAAGTAATTATTATTGGATTTTATTAAAAATAATTGTTCTTTAATAAGCTTTAAATATTATTATAAGATTATATGTAAATTTTGTCTTGATATTTACTACTATAGGCCTAGTAACATTTTTGTTTAAATCTAAAACCAAGTTAAATATTCCTGTTTCCTCTTTGTCTTCTTTCAGGAATTTAAGCTGATGTATGGCATGGTTTTCTCTATCAAGTCATTTATTTATAGAATATCACCAATTGATTGGTATCCTTTAAAATTTTCACTTTTGAATGTGTAATTCAAGAGTAATTACTTCATACGTTCAAATCAAGAGGGATTATGGCTTACTTCCACTGATTAGTCCATTTATGGACGCAAGATTGTGGATGGCTCATAAATTTTCAACAAGGTTTTGACGTTTAATTCATGGTGGATAGCCTTGAAGCACATTGCCTTGATTGGGATGGGGGGGGGGGNAAAAAATAGTAATCATTTCCTTATTAATCATTCTACATTGATAACTTTACAATAACTAAACCAAATTTTCTTATAGCCTATGTACTTTCTGTAACAAAAGTTCAAAAAATTGTTATCAATAGGACTGGAAATTTTTTTTTTTCATTCTGGAATTAATCATTGATTTGGTGTGAATTCCAACGCTCCCTTCTCAACCTTTCCAAAGTTAAATCTAATCCCAAGTACTAGCCTAACCTAACTTCAGGGTGATCAGTCCTAAAATAGAATTAAACGAGTATCCTGTTGATCTCTATTTGGATATTACTATTTCAATCCATTTTTTTTTTTGATTTAGAAAAATTTATTTGACTTTGTAAAGAAGTCATATAAATTGTATATAATGTATAAGCAAATTACCGTTTCTCAATTTTCGTTCTTTTTTTTTTTAATAAAAAAATTTATATGTCTTTTTTTTTTTAGGTTTACTTGAGTAAAATATTATTTCAAGACTTGTCTCAAATTGTACAACTACTTTAAAAGTAATACTTTCTCTAGGCCTGCTAGATCAATAGGTATACTCTTAACTTTGATAATCTCTAAACTATAATATAAAACTGAAATTTAACCTATTATGATTTTCGTATAAATGACGTTCGATCTTACGAAATATTTAATTTGGTTATATCCCTTGTCTCAATATTTTAATTATTAGACCGAGAGTCACAACTTTAATATGGTGAAATCTCTAGATGGACTACTTATTCGATTTTATATAAAAGAATTCTATGGGAATTTACCTTTACTTTATAAGGATAATTATTCTGGAATATAAAGTGTTTTTTTATCCTGTAAGAATAATTTATTTTAAGTCGATCCTTTTTTAAAGTGGAACGAATACAATGTATAGGTTTGTTAGACCTGTATCTAAATTAATTCACAACATAATTAGGTTCAACATTTGGGAGTGCGTACAAAGATAGTGCCACAAACCCACTTCTCGATTGTCGTAAAATTCTGAGAACATTATCCGTTTCACTATAAAATTAAAACGAATTTCAGGATCGCTACCAGCAATATTAACCTAATTTTTTTGATTGTCCGTAGACTGACTTTAGCCTCATTGTGTAATAACCTAAAAAAAAACATTCAGAGATTATACGTGTCTCCACACTCTAATAGCGATTCAGCTTAAAAAACCCAGTCCCCTCATATTGAACTACGTATGTTTTATGACCAATTTGTCGGTGAACACGATTATTTACAATACGTAGATCCTAAAAAGAAAGCCAAATTAAGAATAATATAGAATCATGAGGAAGATGGCGATAACTCCCCCATCACTACAATTTATCACAACTCGATCAATTTTACTCAAACTTTTAAAGAATCAAGTGAAGGTATAAAAAAATGAAACTCGCATAAAGCTTTATTGAATGTTGTTAGGTGGCACTGTCATTAGCAACTAGATTATTTCCACAACTAAGTTCATGATTTTTCCCAAAGCGTAAGCTACTTCACGATTTATTATGGATTTATTTTGTACCTCAGAACTTCGACTAAGTCTAAGCTTGCCCGTGTACGACTAAGCTATTTTAAGACCGATCCCGAAATTTGTTCCAAAATACTTTTACGCCCAAAAAAAGATCAACACGCCTATTCGTTGGTAACTTTTTTTAGCAACAATTAGCCTATTTGTCAAAACGTTAATCTAGTAAAAATATGGATTATTTCCTTACGTGCTATACCTAACGTTCACGTCGCTTTACCTAAGCTTGATAAAGATGTCAACTTGACAGCTATATCGATTAACGATAAAAAAATAAAGGACTAAACTTACCACGTTCAAAAAAAGGACCAACCTTCTAAAAAGAACTGCTTGATTTCGGGCATTGAGCTTATAATACCTGCTTAAATTAATATATTGATTATAAATAATGACTTTTTTTTAATATTCTACTATTAACTCAGCTAATGCGATTCTCTGATAGAATTTAGGATAGCGTCTATCAAAACTTCACTATTTTCATTTATGACAAAAAGAATAAAATTAATGATCTTCATTCACCTAATTAAAAAATCGAATAAGCTCTATGAAGATTTAATTTTCTTTATATGCCTCCATATTCATATAGATTTCCAAAATTTAGAATTAGATGCCTCCTTTTTTTTTTTTGACATCATTCCTTTTCAAAACAAACACCTTAAAATTTATTTTCATAATATCAACTATTAAGAAATTTTAATTGACAAAAACATCTAATTTCCTCAAAATATAATTGTGAAAAAAATTTCATTTATCTATGGAAGCTTCTCAGGAGCTGCCGCTACACTATGCAGGTTGTCTGTAACTTTGTACTCCATTTTTCTACCAGTACATCCGGGCTCCCTGGAGATTCAGGAATCCCTACTGTCCATCCAGAGATTTAAATTACACTTCACTGTCGTCTTTTGAAAGCAACCTGTCGACAGATTGCTAACAAAAATTGAATTTCAGAAAAATAAAATACAAAAAGATTTCCATTCTATCTCTATGAAATATTAAAAAATTAAAAGTTGTATATACTATAAAAGTTTTCAAATTTCAGAATGCCTATGTGTGTGTACAAACCGTCCATACAGAAATGAGCTTATTCGTTTCTGGCTTTCTGCGGACCTACATTAAAAGAACAAACATGGCATTATAAAATTTTAATGTAACGTAAAATAAATAGTAATATTTATGTGGATGCCACTTCAAAATATTTCTCTGAAGAATTTATATAATAAATCTGACTTAATAAAGTTTAAAAAAATTAATTTGAACCAGAAGATGACTTAAAATAGCTATCCTGCCGTGCTAGCCAAATTTTACCCCTAAGTCCGATACCTGAAATTAACGCTTCCCCGGGCTAATTATAGTCCTCCTCATAAGGCTTCCCTCCTCCCTAATTGTCCTTATTCTGTCTCGAGGAAGACTATAGTTTCCTTAAAAATTCTAATTTACACCTCGGTTCAGTTCATTCTCGGGTTAGCGTGATTGAAGTTACCGAGGTCGGAGGCCTGCTTTAACTTATGCCACTCACAAGACCGTAAACATATATTATTTCTAATAATTGTATTGTATCTATAACTAGGCAAGTCGTTAAAGCCTGGCGGTCACATTTATAGCTTCAATGGGAGGGCAGTCCTGTTCCGCAAATCGCCTGTAGATACAGGCTATAAATACAACCCTGACTTGAAATGTCTCTAATATCTCCCCAGCCCTTGGGTAGGTGACGTTGCGCAAGCAAGGCACTAACGAGCCCACATGAGATGCTATTACAGATCGAGGAGACATGTTCCGGGGATAATTACCAGATAAATGCCAAATTTTTATCACTAGTCTCTAATTACACTTGTATACAGATGCCCAAATTAGGATAACTAATTGTATCACATTCATATATAAGTTTATGCAAAGAGATACCCCAAAGATATAACATTTACTGAAAACAGGTCGATTTGTGCCAAGTTTAGTTGAATCTCTTACGGGGCTAAGACCCGGCACAAACTAACGAAATTTAAATGGGAAAACTAGTTAAACCTTAACTTAATTAGAAATTCAGTCCGGGCCGGCAGACTAGGACCTTAAGAGGAGAAAGGGGGAACCAACCCTTTATTATCCCTGCCCAGATAGAAAAGACAGGTACCACCCCTATCTTGCGTACATAAGGAAAGGCCACCTGTAAAATAAAAATAAAATAAATAAAATTGGATTGAATAAGTCATTTCAGAATCTAGCCTACACGCACACAAGCAAGCGTCTGCTTTTAGCAAATTATAGTATTTATTTGCTTAGAACAAAAATTCACAATAATTCCTTTCCCCATCATATAAAGTATATATGACAATTTTAAAAAAGGCAGCTAAATTAAATTAAAAATATTAAAAAAATTTAGTAGTTTTTTTATGCTTGCTTGAATCAAAATTGTATTTTATTTTATTAAAGTGAATTATTTTTTACTAAAAATTTTATTTTGTGATGAATTTTATAATTTTTGTTTTGNTATATATAAGTAATTTAATTATTTACACTATTTAGTTTGATCTTGAATCGTTAATAGCCATTCGCATCTTTGGTATTGCAGATTTTGCGAATTTCTGTGTTCGAATAAACGACACAAAAAATTGATTAGACTGTCTGGTGTTATGGTGAGTAAACATAATGGTTTTGTGAAATTTTTTAGTGAAGAAGTTCAGCACCCTATTATGCAGTTCCATTACATTTTACACCAGGAACTTCTCAGGAAGCGTTGTGTTCAAAACTGTACTCTCGTTGGTAACTAAAATTGTGAACTTTATATCTGCACATGTTCTAAATAATTACCAGTTGTTGAAGATGCTAGACGAGGTGGATTCTCAATATGGTGGATTTCTTATGTACAATAATGTTCCCTGACTAAGTCTTAGTGACACACTAGACATTTGAAAGTAATAAAACAAACTTCATGTGCACACTAGTTGGAAAAGGTTCGCCATCTCTGGTATAAACAGTTAATTCTTGATTTACACGGGGGGGGGGAAGGGGGGAGAGGAGTAGTATTTTTGAAAATCAGCATGTCCTGTAAATCAAACAAATTATTCTTAAGAAATAATGGAAATACTTAAAGTTAGAGAAAGTGAAGAAACTATAAACACTAAACAGCATTTATTTTATTCTACTCTATTAAGCACTTGTTAGGTTAATTTTCTAAAAATTGTACCTTTAGATTTGGGAATTAGTGGAAGGATGGATTTGAATTTAAGCTAATACACATAACATTTATTCAAATAAAAACATTGCAATAAAGGATTTGAATCAATTTGAAATAAATGTATTAATTTCTCCTATCATAACATTAACAAAAGCATAAAAGCTTAACTACTTTTTAACAGGTTTTCATTGTTTGCTTTTTATTCTAAACTAGTTAAAAGCCAATCAAAATGAAGGTAAAATATGAGTAAGATCATGAGGGACCCTTGTTCTGGTAGCGGTTAAATTTTTATTTATCTGTATCTATAAAGGGCATTATTTATCCGTGTGTATTGATAAAGGGCCTCATTTAGCCATACGTATTTATAAAGGGCATAATTTAGCCATGTGTATTTATAAAGGCATCATTTATCTGTGTGTATTTATAAAGGGTATCATTTAGCCATATGTATTTATTAAGGGCATCATTTAGCCATGTGTATTTATAAAGGGCTTCATTTATCCATGTGTATTTATAAAAAGCATTATTTATCCACGTGTTTTTATAAAGAATAAATTTCAAAACAGTTACAGTACGGTATATACTTAGGGCTCTCAGGTCTACCGGAAAACCGGTATTGTTACCGGTTTTGAGTCTTCAATCCCGAGAGCATGCTTCGGGACCACCATTTGTACCGGTAAATATAAATTTACAATATATTTTTCAATTGGTAAATTATGGTATTAATTACTGGAATATTATTCAATACAGAATCAATTACATAAACAGCAGCGACAACGCTGCCATGATACCCAAAATCATAAACTTGCTACCGTTGCCTTTTTGTGGTTGGCTCTTAAAAATTGTACAAAATTTTGAATATGTTTGTTAGCATAGGCTGCGTAGGCTTTTTTTTATATACGAACCCGCTAAATTTTAAAGTGAATTACTTTTTAAGAAAAATTTTGTTTTGTGATGAATTTTATAATTTTTGTTTTGGTTTGTTCGTACTTTAATAAAAAAAAATTATGTAATAAATTAATAAAATTAATATTTAATAAGCTTTTCCTTAAAATATATATTATATGATATTTAATATGTACACATAAAATGTCCCGGTTTACACTCGATGAAACCTGAGACCAGACCCTATAGTGGAGTGCCCTCATGTGAGAAGAGCAATAACTAAGATTTCTACAATTTTCTTCTTCAAAATAGCTGAGTTGGTTACCATGGAAACGTAGCTTTAACTTAATGTTTCATAGCTTATTTAGTTAGCTTTAACTGTTTTTGATAATATAATTGTTCAAACATTGTAATTCTGAATCTTTCTTGTTTCTTTACAAGCTGAAGTACTGTGTTTTCACCAATAATGAAAAGGGAAACCAAAAGGGGTTGAGGGATTTAGGCCCACCTGAGAAAATAGGGATAGTAGGGCTGCAAAAATTGCAATCAACAAGATTTAATTTAGAATATATTGTTAAGCAAAGTATAAACTCTAGGAATAAATCCATTGGATTTATTCTGTCATTTACTAAATTTATTTAGTAAATGACACATGTATCTCAGATACACTGACTATTCATGTAACTTTCTGATTTTCAGGTAGCTACAGTAATATAAATAAAAAAAATACATTTTGAATTAAACTTATGCATATTTTAAATCGGAATTTAATGCAGATTTAAAAAAAAAATTATACCTCCAACGACAGGGAAGCGGCAATGGAAAATGTAAGAACTGGCTTTTTTTATTATTTTTTTATTGCAGACTTTTAGATAAAAATTCATAAATAAAAATCTGTTTGTTGGATTTTTTTTTAAATATACAGTATATAAAAATTGAAAAATTCCCGATAACAAAAAGAACAAAAAATACTATAAGTTTTTTTATATCTGTTACATATTTTGAAATATACACATGTACTGTATATACAAATGTATCTCACAGATACACCGTTACTAATCTAACTTTCTGATTTTTAGGTAGCTAATACAAATATAAAAATACATTTTGAATTAAACTTATACATTTTTCAAATCAGAATTTAATGCAGATTTCAAAAATAATAAGCAAAAAATTCTATCTCCAATGAAGCGGCAATGGAAAATGTAAGAACAACTGGTTTTTTTTTTTAATCGACTTAAGATAAAAATTCATAAATAAAAATCTGTTTGTTGGATTTTTTTTTTAATATACGGTATATTAAAATTGCTGATAAAAAATACTATTTAAGTTTTTTTTATATGTTATATATTTTGAAATATACACATATATCTCACAGATACACCGCGACTACTCGTATAACTTTCTGACCGCAATGACTGCAGGGTTAATAGTCTTGTGTAATAGCCTTGAGTAAGACCATTACTCAAAAACATTACTCAAGACTCTTGCCCAAGACTTTTTCTGAGTAATAATCTTGTGTAATTAGTCCATGTGCCAGCCAATTTTTTGGTAAGAAATGGGGGGAACAGATGAAACTTACAGGGTACAAACCATTGGTCATAGAGATTAGGAAAAT
Source organism: Euperipatoides rowelli (assembly GCA_003024985.2). Taxonomy (NCBI): domain Eukaryota; kingdom Metazoa; phylum Onychophora; class Udeonychophora; order Euonychophora; family Peripatopsidae; genus Euperipatoides; species Euperipatoides rowelli. The sequence continues at coordinate 17,949 of PXIH01S0000835.1, forward strand.
AGGTGATAGCCATCTCACAATGGCGGCCATTTCAAAATGGTGGCTTGAGTAATATGTTTAATCCTTGATATCTCAATTCTTTGCTCTATTTTAATTTTTTTTTCAAATGAAATTCTTTTCAAGCTCTTAATTTTGGGTTATTATTATATTTAATGTATATTCATGGTTTTCTCCATAAATGAAGAAAATCAATTTTTTTTTACCCTGTATTTTCATAATATTTAGCCCAGCAGCTTGAAAATGGCTCAAAATCTGAAATTTTGGTTCAATAATAAAAAATACCTTGATTCGTGAGCTTTCCAATGGTACCATGTAATGTACATTAANAATTTTGGCCAAAATTACCCATAAAATCCACCCTTCATCAAAAATAAAAGAAGTTTCTTCCAAAATATTTAGCTTCTGTGTTTATAGTAAAATCCCCAGGTGGTATCTACGACAAATGGCTATATTACAATGGCTAACACGATTAATATTTTGAAATTCTTCCGTTATTGAACCATAATTATTTTCCCTGTTTTTCCATTAATCCATTTGCTATGTGTCCAGATTGAGTTTCTTGTCTTGCCTTCAATTGCCAGCCATAAATCTAGTTTTCATGTGATTGTTACAATATTGGGATCTCTGTAAAAAGAAAGAATCCCTGGTGTGTACTAATGGTGAAAGAAAATTAGCTATTTTCTGCACCAGGGCTGCATGCAGGATCAAACATCCGATCTAGCATATATGCACAAGCCACACGCACACAGTGTCAGAGTACATTAACGATCAGACCATGGTGCCTTGGCGCGCTCTTATTTCACTTTCCAGTCAGTGATGGAATGTTCGCTCCAAGCTGCTACAAAAGATAAAAAAATGAAGAAAGTGTTCCAAAATCATAAAACTAAGCAGTTCTAAAATTTTCTTGTGTGTTTTTTTGTGGTCAAAATACGTACAGTAGGCCTATATCCATAGCTTGTAGGTCGCAAATCGTTTAAGCAATTAAACGATTTTTGGGGCTACATGCCAATGGTAGGTCTGAGATCCAGATATACAATAGTGGGGAAATGAATGAAATCATGTGGCAGTCGATAGAATGCAGGCCGACCTATGGACCTGGAGGGTAATTGGCAGTTTTGTGGCTGAATGTGCTAGGTGGATTCTGAGATCCAGATTTTGAAGTTGACAATTTTGTTACTTTAAAGCTCCAATTAAAATAGATTGTTTTGTTTTGAAAACTGTCTGCCATTTTCTGTTAAATATCAATAACGGTAGATTTTTTTATATTTTATAAAGTTGTTTTGAATTGAGAGATGATACGATAGTAGGCTAGCTAACCGCTACAATATACAAGTACCGCAATGTAATTTGAAACAATTGGTTGGCATTTTTATTTTTAAAGATCAATAATTGAAATGTCAAAAATACTCTTGTACAGTATTTGGATTTTTAATTGGGATTTATTTACTAAAATTTAAACATGACTTTTGCCAATTACATTTCAGTACCTAATACCACATGTAGGCNAAAATTTGGTGTTTGGCTCATTTTATAGCTACAACTATATTTTGTTTTGTTTTTTCATTTGCCACTATTTGAATATTTCCCACCAAAAAAAAAAAATTCCCATTCATTTAAAAAAATTATTCAAGATTCACAGCAGGAATATTATAAGATTAAATACATCAAGGTAATAATAACAAAGTGTTATGCAATTATAATAATGCAGAAAAAAACTTATTTACAATTTTTTATAAATGTTCATTAATCAGCTTCTGCCGGACTCAAACCCTGGCCGGCAGATTATATTAATTGCGATAAAACTTTTTATGGGCATTAAGACAGTTATTGGATAACAAAGAGCAAATAACAAGCTTGTGGACTGGATTCAACATTTTAATCAGGGACAATGTAAGTGTAACAACTGATAACTGTGTTACCTACCAACATTAAACACACCTGCCACAGAATTATCCACAGTCCAAGAAATATTAAAAACAAGTTAAAGCATAAGGTCATTCCTTTCACTTAATCATGTAGCCTACAGTAGCTGTAGTGACAAACCAAAGCTATCTATTCAAAAGTGATGCAGATAATTTGGAATTACCCACAAGAATATGACTATTATACCAATGATGGGTAACTTTCATACCATTTGTGTTGTCAAAAATTGGTAAATTATTTGGTAGTTGTAGTTTGAGACACCTTGCAGTTGAGTCCGGAGTTATTGCTGAGGGTTCCATAGACAAAGTACTAGAGGGTAAACATTATAATAGAGCTATTAGATTCCAGAAACTAGTGTATGAAGCCTGCATGTGTGTTATATGGTCAGGCTTCCAAGAAAGGGCAATTGAGAAGAAACCAGAGCAAGCTTTTGACTATATAAATGAAGAAATTGCCATGTTACGTTTGAATCATTGCCATGAAAGTTTAAAACAGGTGGTTGCTAATCCTATTGTAAATGATACTATGAAAAAGTTAGAAGAGTATTTACAATCCTTTGTAGAGAAAATGGGTCATTCTCAATACTGTGGATGATGTATGTCAATCTTTTGGAACTATTGCTGGTATTTCTTAGGGCAAATAGAAAAGGAAATTAGTTATACCTCCACTGCATGGAAATGATGATTCCATGGTGTTTTTCTCCTGATAAGGTAATGCTAGGTATCTTTCATTTCACTTTGCAGAAATAACCAGTCTGCAAGAAAGAAGTGCTGACATTTTTTAATGTAGGAGCAACTTATGATAAATGTTTTTCTCGTCCCCTGAATAATTATTTTATTATTGACTAAAACTTTATGGTATGTTTTTTACATTGAATCATAGTACTGTTGGTATTTGCAATTTTAATATATGTAATTCAAGTAAAAATTTAAGTCCACAACAATTTTTTGATAAATATTCCAATATTAATATTGTTGGTGCATTGATAGGATTGCAAATGTAGTGTTTATTAATTGTATTTTAATAACAATTTTTTGTATTTCATTCATTGTATTTATTTGAAATAATCAGTTTGTTTGATAATCATAGTATTACAAAGTCATGTAATATATTAATGTCTTTTATGATGTTTAATTCA
>PXIH01S0000838.1:15175-26841 GCA_003024985.2 Euperipatoides rowelli
TATAAATTAAAAAAAAAAAATTAGATTAGGACAAGGGACAACCTCGCTGGACTATGGTCTGTTGTTGTCCGACACATTTGTATTTGTATTTGTATATCACTCATCAACCATCATGTAATGCAATGTGTGGGTTCTAATATACTGCTCATAAAAACGACTCAGTTAGGAGACACCTTGAAACTAGCCCTCTAAAAAGAACAATTTACTCTAACATTCGTTGATTAGGACATTATTAATTCTGAACATCAAAAAAGTCAATGTGGAAAAATAATTTTTCATCTCTCACTTCTTTTTATAAAGTATCGGATAAAAATGAAAAAAATCTATTTTTGTTATTTCTGGATGATGGTAGGCTGGCCCATTCAATAGCCATAAGTCTAGAGACCTCTGAGAAATATAATGTCTATATTTTATTTAAAATTAGCACAGTAACCATTTAAAAAAGACAGTAACCACCAACTCTATAAAATAAAATAATTGGATGTTAAAAATAACTAATTTTCTCGTCTTAATTTTTTTTTATCTTAAAAGTGGAGTCCGCTACATAGGAAGAATTTACTTTTACGATGATTTCTTGCCTGAAAGAAACCATCAAATCTCATATAGTGGGGTTCCTATATGTCATACTTTAAAACTGTTTCATTATATTCACTTTAATATTTCATTATTCATTGTATTTAGGTGTTTTGTGATAATGTACATAGTAGTTAGGTGTTTTAAAATTCATAAACTATAAAAACAATCTTTCTGATTAGGGGACTCATTGAATTGTCTTTCTTTGTCAAATATGTGAATATTTTTCTTTTGTTGCTGTTCAGTTTATGATTTCTGTTTTGCTTATTTTATTTTACTTCCTTATGTGTCCATTACTAATTTCTATTCATAGAATTATCATACCAGTAATCATTACTGTTTGATAAGTCTAAAAGTTTGAAATTACCAATATGGTTTATACTGTATTTTATTTCGTTATTATTTTATAGTGTAAAACGTTTAGAAAAGTAAATGCATTATCTTTCAGCATTAGTTTAACATAAAACACAACTGCACATAGAGAAATCACTTTTAGGCCATGTAAAATTCCCAACTGAAATCTTGCAGCTATTTCTAAAAAATATTTATTTATTTATTTATTTTATTTATCCTTTGCATGATATATTTAAATTAAAATCATAACCAGACTTAGTGAACAAAGTAAAACTTTAAACAAAAAAATATGTATCTGAGTTATTGTTTTTATACATACTGTACATATTTTTCTTCACAATTCGTTGAAAAGATTCAGGTAGCTTACTGTATGTTTAAATATGAAATTATAATTGTAAACGATTGAAATTTTTTGTGGTATTATTGTAATCAAATTACAGTATTTGAATTGTTTAAACTTAAATCTATATTCTGTATTAATACATGAAGGGAAAACTTTGGATACCTTTTTAAGCGTATTGGGCGCACGGAGGAGTGTGAGATTTGGCAGAGTTAAAGTCTATATGGAGAGAGAGTGCAATGAGCTAAAATTTAGAAAAAAAATTAAAACATTCATTGTTTAGGGTTGTGGCGGCTTTTTACAAAGAAGTGGCGGCTTTTTACAAAGGAGTGGCGGCTTTTTACAAAGATTTTCTTATTGGTCGAATTTTGATCAAAATTGGATTACTACCGTAGTATTAATTAATAGAAACACTGAAATAGTGAAATAATTTCCAAAGTTAGCATTTACTGACTAGGTTTGATTTCTTAATTCTCTATATAAATTTTAATTAATGATGGATTTGGGCTTCTTCTTAAATACAGTAAATTTAAACAACATTAGTTTTAAGCATTCTAAAAGTAGAGCTTTTAATTAATAGAATACTTCAAGAGGCTATTTCATTACAAGTAAAGCTTGATGTTTTAAAGCATTATGAGTTGTTTTAATTACGGTACCATGTAGTAAATGGATATTTTCATTGTAATATTTAATGCATTATTATGTTGAAATTTCTTTTCTAAGCTATTACATTGTTACAGTATTGTATTTCACTTTTGAATAATAAAACTTAAAAGCATAACACAATCACCAAACTCACCATTAAAAATATCCCATCAGTAACCTAACCTGAATTTATAGCATTGATTCTAACGGAAATCATATTAGACTTTCACATTTTCATCGATGCATTGTTTTCAGGAATGCAACTACTTTGTAAACTGGGTGTAAACTATAGCCTATAGTGTGTATATATGCTTTATATACAGTACATACAGTATATATTATACACATAATATATCTAAATATTGAACAGTATATACTGTACATTATATACTGTATACATTATGCAATATATATATATACAGTATTAGGATTAAATAGGCCCATCTCCTATATAATAATTATGCATGAATTTAGTCCCCCCCCCCTCCCCCATCATTCGATGCCAGCTTTGCTTCAACAAAAAAAACTAATTTAGTTAAAAAATTACTGGTAGTGATATTTATCATTTTAGGTAGGAATAAAATATAGTGTATGCATTAGAAAAAATAAATTTTAAGGGTTGTTATCATTTGCTTCTCATTCTCCCTATCCATTTATCTTGTAAAACCAATATTAAATAAATATTGCAGGATATAGATAACTGCGCTAGCACAACTTCATGGAATTATTCCCCACACATTTAAATTAATATAGACAGCATTGATATATAAATGAAACAAATTTGAGGTTAATGTTTATTTTAACGTGTGACTTTAATTCTTTACTACTATGTTCTTTAGCAAAGGAATCAGTATGACTTATTTTACTTATCATTATTCAAGATAGAAAGTATTTATCTCTTTTCAGTGAATTTTGCCATTCTTGTGCAGGTTTTCAAATGTCTCCAGGTTCACACAATCCTAATGTTTTTTCAATAACAGAGTTTTTATTAATTTCTGTTTTATTTTTCAAGTATCTTTCTGCATTTTTATTTTATTCAAATTACATTTCATAAGCCTTTAAGTTATATATGTATAATATTGTGTATTTAAGTGATTTAAATCACATTTTACCGGGAAATTCTGATAGTATTAGGGATAATTTTGTTCTGTTCCCCCCCCCCCCTCCATTTTTTCTATTTGTTAATTTTCTATTTATTTATTTGTTTTTCCATTTGCTGTTGGTTCACTCCTGATTAGTTTTTCATGCTATTAAATGTTAGTTTAGTTAAGCGTTTATTGAAATGGATGAAACGTATTCAGATTGCATTGTTTAGCCAGCAAGTCATTCTTAAAAGTGATTTTTTTTTTAATAAAATAGGAATGGGTTATATTTTAGATCAGTTTACATTCAATTTTTTATTTTTTTTTGCAGGGTGTCAGAGCAGAAGATCTGCAGAACGCAGAAATTCAATTGCTTAAAAAGCAGCAAGAAGAAGATGAACGCCGTGAACGGGAAAGTGAAATGCATAATGATGATCAAAATGAATCTGAAGACACACCTCATCAAAGGATACCACGTAGAGGTTCAGAAGATAATAAGGTAAATTTATCACAGAAGTAAATATTTGCAGAATTTTGTTGGTCTAATTTTTTAAATTATAATTTTTTTAATTGTAATTTTAAAAAAAAAAAAAATTATCAAATTATACTTATATATCCTTATATAATGTATATAGTATATACTGTGTCAGTATTCACAACGGATGTGATTAAAAATGTTATTTTCCTTTTTGAATTTTGAGATGATCATGATCATTTTTTATAAGTAGATTGAAGATGAGCTCGATATTATTTTAATAGAAAATAACTTAAGTTTGTTTCCAAATTAGTTTTCTTTTTATATTATGTGAGCTATTATGAGAGGGGAGGGGAATCTAATTTAATAAATCTAGACCAACACTTAATTAACACTGTTCAAACAAATAATTTTATTGAAAGAAATGTGTATTTTGTGCATGTGGCATGGCTTCATTGATCAGATTCATTTATTCATTATCACAACACGAATTTCTCCACACGCACACGACTCGTTTCATCGACTCTAGTCATCTTTGAAATAAACTATTTTATTTATTTATGAATAGCCAGCATTACATAATCTTAACAACATTACTTTGAGACTTAAACGATAACCTGCCTGTCACATTGAGTTTGAGGCTCAGCAGAAATGTTAACGCAAATATTTTTTCACTGCTGGTGAGTAATAAGATTTGAAGCAATCAGCAAATAAATCCTGAATCACTCTGGCTTTACGATTTATATTCAAGGTAGCAAAAGTTGTCTCCGTTTGACAAATCAAAAGTGGTTTTAACTTAAAATCACAGATGTTATTGCAACCCAAGAGAAGTTTTAAGTGATCTTTAGCAGCTTTTTACCTTAATAAACACCTTTCTTGTGAATATTAATGAACATACGAGATAGCATTCACTTCCATTATAGGCCATTTCATCAACATTAAAAATTAAATTTGCTGGATAATCGCCTCTTTATAAAATTTTATGTAATTTTCTGTGATAATTAAGGGATAGATATGATTAATATAATGCAAATGCCATTCAGATAGATGCACAGGTAAATAAGATAGATGCACAGGTAAATAAAATCAAAGCTTCCCATACTCTAATTGTTTAGGGCGTTCTTGAAGAAGATAAATGTTTATTGATATGATATAAATGTTTATTGATATGATTAAGGCAAATGATATTCAGGTACAGTAGATGCGTTAGTAAATAAATAATATTTTAGAATAAAAAAATATAGCTTCAGCCACACTCATTAAATGTTGCTTTCCATCTGCGAATATCTCCTGTCTGCTCATTGGGAAATAGCTGTTCATTCACATCGCTATTTTCAAACTATCTCTATACTGTATTAATTTAGTTTATTGAATCATTGGGATCTTTAAAAATATATATTTATTTGTTTGTAAAGCCTTCAGGCATTTTAAACAAATTGCATACAAAGCTATTGTAACCTGGTTTAAAAAAATGAAGTGATTTAACACAATTGTATTTAATTTAAATATAAACTTTTGGAATGTGAAAAAAAAAACTTGCGATCTTTTAAAACATAGAGCATCTCTATCTAAAATAATCAATCGTCAAGAAAATAGCTTCAATTCTGAACTATGTATACCTGCACACATGCTTAAGACATTTTGAAGGCGATAGTATAACAAATTTTAGTAATGTTCATTCTTTTTCCTTAATTTCTATAGGTTAGCATTAATGGCCTATTGTAAATTTTTTTTAGCTTTTAATTAGTTTCAACTAATTAGCATACACTTAAAGAAGACAGTTTTCATACCAATTACTTCCCAACAAATAGTTATCTTGAACTTTATTTTTTGCCTCGGTGAGTGCGCATTTATTCAAAACACTACATTTTTTTTAATTCTAAGATCTGAAGGATAAACGTAAAAAAAAATTAGATATTCAATCATGCATATTTTTTTGCTTATAGTATTTATCTAATATTGCTTACTATATAATCTAATCTTCTAACTAATAAAAGGCAAGTTTGGTCCTGATGTCTGTCATGTTGCTGGGCCATCTTTGGCGAGCCGATGACGCCCAAAGATGTTTTCACTCTATTTTCTGTCCATAGATGTCGCTTTTTAACGGGCTTTTAAGTATAGAAAGCTAAGAAGGAAGAAATTAATGTCCTTCATTTTTGACGGGCTTTTAAGTATAGCAAGCTAAGAACGAAGAAATTAATGTCCGTTATTTTTAACGGGCTTTTAAGTATAGCAAGCTAAGAACGAAGAAATTAATCTCCGTTATTTTTGACGGGCTCTTAAACTAGTATACTGTATATTCGCATATTTTTTTTTTTAATATGCCTCTGCAATTTCTTTTTAAAGTTTTTGTTTGGAAGAGCATGTGAACCACAACTAAATTATTCATACAATTAAACATTGAGTGAATATTCTTTTTTATCCATTTAAAAATTAAACAGAGAAGTGTTCATTTCAGACAACACTCATGAGCCAACAATGGAAGAAGGCCTTTACCTTCCTTTCAATCTCTAACTGAATGAAATGCTAACCAGTAATGATCTACTGTTACTATCAGCATTCAGTAGGTAGGAAAGTCATTTTTGTAAAGAAAATATTTATTGTTATCTATTAGATCTTGGTTTTTAAGCATTAGAATTTTATTTAAGATGAAATAAATTTAACAACAACAAAATGGATAGATAACTTTCATATTAGATTTATTTCCATTCCTATTATCAAGGCCTGTTTTGAAATCCAAAATACTTAATCCTAATAAATTATTTTCTAATTATTTGCAAGACTAATAATAAAAATTGTATCTATCAAGTATTATATACGTAGAATCATAGATGATAGAAAAATATTCAATTTTATAAAGACTAGTAGAATGCAAATAACATTACTATGTTTTTTATTATTTCGTTTCGGTAAGGGGGAGTGGGAACTTTTTAGTCAATTTTGGATCCTTCTCTGAGTGACTAACATTTGACTAGGATAATGATTGAAGAATAAATGTGTGCAAAATATGGGAATAGAAGAATCTATTCCCATATTTATTTTTAATTTAGTTCAAAAAAGCTTTTAAATATTCAATAGAGTAAGACCTGCCTAATCGATCAAATCTTAGTGGTTTATCAATGATTTTTTTTTAATTGATTTATGTTTAGTTTTACCTAAAAATATTTATTTAATTAATCAATTTGGAAAATTGAAATTGAAACATATAAAAATTTGCAAGTTTCTACATTGTTTATAAAAAATAAAACCTCAAAGCTGTTGTCAATTTCATGTAACCAATGGATAAAATCTTGGTGGTTTTAAGACTGAAGGAAAATACATATCTGTGATCCAGATGTTAGTCATGACTTCATTATGTTATTGTTTAGAAAAATAGTCAACAAAAGTGTTATAAAGTTTTGAAGAAGAAAAAAGTTACTTTCTTAGCATCAATATAAAATCCATAACATTTTGAGACAATTCTTGGGATTTAAGTCAATTTTAAGAAAACAGCAACAAAAAAAAAACCTCTGGGAGGCTTTTATACGTTAGCTTATTAACTTTACACGATAATGATAAATTAACTATTTCAAAAGTTTTTAATAATATTTCTTAAACATTCTTAGAGATTATATTTTTTAATGTAAATAAAAACTGTTACTTGTGTTTTTTTGAGCTGCCTTTATAAAAACCACCTGACTGCAAATAATAAAATCAGGCGTTGAATCATTGATCTGTGAATAAAACGGCTATCTGGTCTGACAGCCACACTGCTATTACTGGAGTCCATACAAGATTTTTCAGGCAAAATTATAGACGCGCCGTCAGCACCGAGATTTATATTTTGATACATATTGGAATAAAAGCCTAATTTTGATGCATTTTTGGAATGAATATAACAAATTGATTAATTTAACAAGCATTTTTTTTACAAAAATACACACATATAAATGAAGTTTAAATAGGCATTGATAAACCACTTTAATAATCCAATATTTTTTTGTTTTTCAAGAAAGAGTTAGAGTAACTTGATAATTTAAGCCTACATCTCCCTGCTTTTTTCCTATTTTTTTTTCCATTACGAATTAATATATTTCCAATTATTAAGAAAATATTCTAGGCATACTGAAACTTGCTGTGCTTGTAATCTACATTATTACTGTATAAAAACTAATTTGCTCTGAGCTCTTTAAATGTCTACTATAAATTCATTTAGTATCAAGCAAAATACTATTTAGGGAACTTGAAAAAATCCACTAAATTGATTAATGTAACTGTTTTGCAGCAATATTTTTAATTGATTTATATTTTTCTTTTTTAATTTACAGCCAAGTACTTCCAAGCGAAATTGTTGAATAATTTGATACAATATTTTAAAATCCTGAAACAGGAAGAATTTACTTATACGGTGATTTCTTGCCTGAAAGAAACGATCAAATGTCATTTAGTGGGGCTCATTTATGTCATAATTTCAAACTGTTTCATCATATTCACTTTAACTTTTCTGTATTCATTGTATTTGTTTTGTGATAACAATGTAGATAGTAGTAAAGTGTGTTTAAAATTCATAAATCATTAAATCTCTGAATAAGAGTTTAAGATTCATTAAATTGACTTTTTGTCAATTTGAGAATCTTTTTCTTTTTTGGGGAAGAGAGTGATTTTTTATTATTTCTGTTTTGAATATTTTATTTTTAACTTTTATTTGTGTCCATATAGAATATAAATTTCTCGTCATAGAACTATCATAATCATTAATGTTGGACAAGTCTAAAGGCTTGACTTTACCAGTATTGTTTACATTTTGTTTTGTTATTTAATAATGTAAAACCTTTAAACAGTAAGTGCATATCTCTCAGTATTAGTTTGACATATAATACAAATAATATTAAACCCACCATATGCATTTGTTTTAATCATTTATTGTTTAATACAATCATCTATCATTTCTTCATATTTCTTTAGCTGCTCTTCAGCAGATAGAGAAATCACTTTTAGGCAATGTAAAATTCCCCAAAATTCCCAACTGAAATATTGCAGCTGTTTCTAAAAAAAAAATCAATAGATATTTATTTATGTAATTTATCCGTTACATGAATATATTTAAATCCAGACTTAGTGAAAAAAGTAAAACTTTAAAAAAAAAAGGGAGTTTATCCGAGTTGTTGTTTTATATTGTATATTTTGCTTATAATTTGTTGAAAACATTTAGGTATGTTTAAAAATGAAATTATAACAATTATAGATTGAAAATTTTAGTGGTGGTATTTTAATCAAATTATTTAAACTTTTAAATTTAATTTTTATTTCATTTCTTAAATTCTTGAACAACTACTAGGTGAGGTATAAATGTTACTAGATTAATAGAAATGGAGAGATAATGAAACAGTTTCCAAACATGGATAAGTGAATATATTTTTCATTTGTTTAATACTGTGTATAAATTTTATTCACTTAATAGTGATATTGTGATAACTTTAAATCTCCTTTGGACAATGCAATTATTTTAAAGACATTAATTTGACTGTTCTTTATTCTACTTAAAAATAGAGCATTACATAGGGACATCTTTTTATTAATATCTTAAAATTTTATTAAGATTTTAATTTGTTTGATTCTTTATTACGTTTATTTATTTATTTATTTTATTTACTCTATTTTTTTGGCATTCACAAAAAAAAAAACATTTGTAGATTTGGATATGATTTATTTTACTAAATGTCAATTTTTTTTTTTTTTTGTCATTTTGTTTATATTGTTTTTTTTTTTCTATTTAAATATCTTGCAATTTCTCTTATATTTGTAATCTTCATTAACTTGAATTTTTTCTTTCTGTATTCTTATTTTCATCTGTATTCTTTTTTAAATTATCTGTATTCTTTTTTTTTTGGTATTTTTTTCTTTGTATTTCCTTTCTTCTATTTTTATTTTTTATATTTTTGGGAAAATAAAAACTTTTAAACAAATTGTCTTGGGTATTCATCCCAAACAACAATGGAAAAAAAATATACGGTGGAAAGCAAGAATTAAAAAATATATACAGTTTATAATTTCATACATTTTTAATGAGATTTAATAAAACTAAAATGTATTCACTACATATAACAAACATTCATTGCTTCCCCAAGAGAAAAATGTATTGCTACAATAACTTTGTCAATAAGCCTTATTGTTATCCATAATTTCATATTTTCCAAACAAATCTTTAATTTTTCCAATAACTCCTGAAGTGTATGTATATAACTTATACATACACATCACAATATACAGTATATACAGAACATACAAGTATATATAGCATACTGTACATTATTATTATTATTATTTTTAAATAGTCAATCGTATATTCAAAGGTACAACATGTCGTACTTTTGACCAGGTGTATTTGTACCTTTGACCATTACTTAGAAAATAAAAATAATAAGTTCAAAGGAACAAAATTAATTTATTGAACATAAATCATAAGATTACATAACATTCTTCAACATTAATTTGCAAGCAATAAAATTCATGGTATGTTAGTAAAAAATGTGAATGTGTTGTACCTTTCACTATCATCTACTGTTGTACCTTTGACCGGTCAAAAGTACACTTGATCCTTAAAATATTTTTTACTAATTCATTCATTCATTTTACTTTCATTTTTGTTTTGGTTAGCATTTAATAATTGAGACTAATATTGCTTTAAATATGCCGTAATTTATTCTATATGGTATCTTCTGTAGACAATTTAACATGCATAAGATCAAAATTCACCACTGTTCAATATTTGTTTCCAGTTTTTTTTAACTAAATATTAAGGTGACTAAACTGCACACAAGGTTTTATTTAGGCTTGGATCTTGGATTTCATTACCTTGTTTATGTCAAGTGGCAGTGTAAAATCTCAAAATACAGTAAAGAGGGAACTGACATTTTATTTTAATGCTTTTAAATGCCTCATCTGGGCTCATGTGGATTTTAAAATAAATAAAATTATAATTAGAGTATTAAAATAATTTGATTCTAAATATTGAAAGATAAGGAGTTATATAATGAACTATTAGCTAGACGAAGTCAAGGACATAATGTTATAATTAAAAATAATCAAATAGTAAAAAGAAAAGGATTGAATAAGATTTCGGCTGCTGACTCAGTCGAATTGATCATAGATGAAAATGAAAAATAGCAATCAGTTAAAAATCAACAATTTTTGTATACTAACGCTTTGTCTTTGTTTAATAAGATTGATGTAATAAAGGTTATGATCTTGGACAAACAACCAATGTTTTTTGCAGTGTCCGAAACATGGTTTACCCATACCGACCAATTATGTTTGATCAATATTGATGGTTATTCAGTTGAAGGTATTGTAAGNAATATTTTTTATTTACCTCCATTATTGTCTAGTGACCATGTGATTTTACAATGTGAATTTAAATGTAAATCGAATGACGTGATTAGAAATAATACTACAGAATTATATAATTATAAAGAAATTCAAATTGAACAATTCAGCAAATCACTAGTTGAACTATATAAAAAAGTTATAATTGATAATAAAGATTTTGATTTGAGATACTTAAAATTTAGTAAAGATATGTCATCTTTGATCGAACATTACACCCCCAAGCATATATTTTGAAAATATAAAACGAGATTTCCTAGTTGGATCGATTCACAACTTATTGAATTAAAACGTAAGAAAGCTCAATTATTTAGAAAATATTTAAAATGTAAGNAACTGATAACGTTCCTAATTTTATTATTAAGAAATTTTCTATTGAGTTCTCTGAAATAATTTCTGATTTTTATAATATATCTTTGAGAGAAGGTATAATACCTTTAATATGGAAAGAATCTATAGTTACTCCAATTTATAAAAGAGATAATAAGTCAGATATTATAAATTATAGACCAATATGTTTATCTAATTGCATAGCTAAGATTACTGAGAGACTGACATTGTTATTAATACAACCTTTTATTGAAAGTAATTTAAGTGAATATCAGTACGGTTTCAGAACTGGACGATCAACTGAAACCTGTCATTTGTATACATATAATTTGTTAACAAAATATAGAGATCAGGGTCGTAAAGTAGCAATATTGTTTTTTGACTTGGTTGGTGCATTTGATACAATTTGTATTGATCGACTGATCGTTAAAATGATCAAAATGAATATTCCTGTAACAATATGCAGATGGATATATAAATTTTTAATAAAAAGACCTTTTTT
>PXIH01S0000842.1:37748-47889 GCA_003024985.2 Euperipatoides rowelli
TAGCTATGCTGACTGGTGGCTTCTGCTGTGTGTAGCTTGTGATGAGACACAGTTGTATTCCTTATTAGGGATAGAACAATGTCCTCATTACAAAGCAGAAAAATACTGATAGAGTATCTTTTTTTTTTCAATATATATATATGTAATATTTCAGATCTTAGAATCTATTAAACTATGGTATTTAAAAAAAAATGTACATATTTTGAATACTTGTGGGTTCTTTCCAAAGCAAAGGTTTTTAATTAAAAGAAGAAAAACTTTTTGATGAGTGATATTTTGTATAAAATGTTTTCTTTTAGTATACGTTTATTAGTTTAAACTAATTAAAAAATAATTACACTAGGCTATTAATAACAAAAGATACGTATAGAAATTAAGGAAAAAGAACGAGCATTACTTTAAAGTTACAATAACCTCAAAATGTCTTGAGCAAATAGCTGCACAAATGCATATTCAGGATTGAGGATATTGTCTTGACCATTAACCAAGAGCAATTCTTTTTTTTTTTTTGGTAATTTTTATCAAGTATTGCAATTTAAAAAAAAAAATTAAGAACAACAAATTTGTATTAGTATTAAATTTTCTAACAGATGATTATTACTGACAATTGATCTCAGCCAGATAAGTATTAGTGCGCCCCCCCCCCCACCCCCAAATAATAATCTTCACCCAAGTTTATAATTAAAGGAAGGATAATATGGGATTTGAGGATGAATAAGTTAATTAAATGACATCACCAAGCTCTGTTATGTTCAAGAGCTATGCAGCAAATCTATTTTATTCTTCAATTTTTGCTCAATTGAATATTTAAATTTAGTCAACAGATTAGCTAAAGTTTGTCAAGATATTAATAAACATAGGCTATATTTAATCCTAATGATTAAAATGGTAGTATTTGTTCCTGTTATCATCATTGCTCTAATATATTAGAAAAAAAAGTGGACATCTAAGATAAAAATAATTAGAAATAATGAATTGATGCACAACACAAATGATTACAAAGTAAAAGGAAGGTGGCATTGTTTCAAGTTTACATTGTTTAATTTTCTCACAGCGTAGGGATTTTTTTTTTTTTATGTCAACAGAATAAAAATTTACATGATATTCATGAACCAGGAACACACTTATAAGATCATTTGACGAGTAAACATTTTGTCTGAAATGTATCATAAAGGTATTAGCAAAATAAAATAAAAATAAATACTGTACCTAGGTTGCAAATCATCTGGCAATGTTCTAGGCTGTGGCCAGGTGAGAATTTCTATACAATAATCTAAACTACATTTAAATACAATTTTCGCCCTTTCCATTAATTCTTTAGGTAAATCATGATGATTCTAAAAGAAAATAAAAAATAAAACTTTTTTTTAAAAATGTAATGTTTTTATAAATATGTAATTGTTAATAAAAAAATAATACTCATTTCAGGTGTTTTTATATTCTACAAAGGACTACAGATTTTAACACAAGTACAATAACCTCCAATTCCTCATTATATTACTCTTTTAGAGAGTTAAAAAAAAAAGGATTTACTATACAGCAGGTGTCAATAACGTTGATTTCAGTCTACCGGTAGACCGTCTTTAACGCTTTTTGGTAGACCGCCAATAATATACAGTATATTTCCTGTTAGTCCCAAATTTCAAAAACCATTGAAAAATCAATAATTAAAATAATAAATAATAATAAAGTTAAATAGTTTGTGTTTATACTAATAGTATTACTGTTTTTATTAAATAGTTGTATAATACGCATTTATACTGTCTGCTCTTCCGCTTTTAATAGTAAATAACTCCATCTAGTGATACGTTATTAAATTTCAATGCATGAGAAGAAAAACAATGATAAAAGCATTTCAAATTCAAAGTATGTTGCTCAAATATGTTTCATTTTGAAATTTGCAACCAAAAAGTGCTAAATGAAAATATGTTTGTTATAAATTAATCATTTTCTTGGACAAAAAAATTCCCATAATGATAATAACAAATCTCATATTACATTTGAGTTTGTTTATAATCCAAATTGTTCTTTTTTTTAAAAAAAAATAAATCTCTTGATTTACATAAAGTTTAATTGTTCTTTTTTTTAAAAAAAAAAAAAAAAAAAGAGAAGTAAATTTCATTTGTTTTCTTTCTGAGTCTACAAATATCAACATTCATTAGAAATGCTTGTATCTTAAGCAGTATGGACTGGCCAAAGAATAGATAAGAAATAAACTAATATTTTTTTTTTTTAAATATACTGTATAACTAAATACTTTATTTACAAAACTAAAAATTACAGCAAAGTATAAAAGCTTAAATTCAAACAAAATAATCAATAATCAAAAATTACAATATTTGTCCAGAATTTATAATTAAAATTTCAGACAATTTTTTATTTTATACTTTACCCCCCCCCCCCCCCCCCCCCCCCCCCCCACTAGGGAAATCGTCCATGAAACGACCCCCTACAAAATTTTGGTTCACCTCCTATTGCCCCTACACACTGTAATTTTTGAAAAAGTAGATCGCAGATGGATTTTCACTGGCAAAATAGATCTTATCTAAAGATTAGGTAACACCCCTGCTATACAAGGTGACCAAGAATTCACTTTACGATAACCATTTAACATAACTGATGAAGCAAAAGTCGTATTCACATACTGTTTGTTCGACTTTGTTTATCAACTCAAAAATTTTTTATACGTCTTTACATGTGACCCTTCTGTGGCACGAAACAGATCAAGGAGAAACTCAATTTCATTCCATGTGTTGGACAATCGTGAGCTTCAATGAATAACATGGTGTATCATCGACTTTGGTAACTATAACAGGCATGCAACATTCCTTATTAACTTCCTGGACTAAATTGAAAGGATAGCCTGACACATGACAAATGACCTTTAACCTGCACTCCTGCAGTAAACATCCAGGCACCATGTGTACCTATACTCCATGCATGGATTGTTAGGTACACATGGTGGTTCTTTCCCATACGCTGTTCGATATTTGCGTTTGACAGTTATTTGAGATTCTGTTTCGGCCAGCCATACAACACATTGTTCTTTTTCTTGTATTAAAAACGCCTTGTGGCGCCATCTATAGAACAAATAAAAACTTTTTTTTTTTGTCCGGAGATTTTACCCTGTACTAAAGAGAGAAAACAATTACAAATTTGAGCAGATAAATTGCAACAAATGGTTCGTGGGTACAACTTTTGGTTAACGAGTTACTTATGTTAAATCATTATCATAATGGTATAGTAATTCTCGACACCCTATAACAACAGAAGCATGATAGAAATAATTTTTTGAATTAACCTGTGATTAAACAGGAAGTATAATATATGAGGGGTTATTGCAGTTGTTTAAAAATCTACACATATTAAATGATCGGGGATAAAAAGGACTGGTTACCTGATTATATTTCCCCCTCACCTTTAGTAAACTGAGAGAAGGAAAAAAAAAAGTCCTGGGAAATATATTTTTTGAAAATAGAGTGAATGGAAGACAAGGTGTCATAAAGGCAGATCAAGAAACTTGGGAGAGGGACTATTCCAACTTAATCCCTGGAGGATAGTGTACAGACAGCAGATGCAATAATCCCCAGCAAGGCACATCCTGTTATTTTTTTTTTTTTTAAATATTTCTCAATGGATCAGAATAATTTTATTATTATACATAATAGGGGCAAATTTTTCTCAAAATAGATCAATTCTGTAAATTGGCATTCTTAATCTTAAGTCAAGGAATAGAAAAACTAAGACACTGTACGAAATTTTTGGGACATAAACAAACACAACAATATAAAGTGATCATGTTTCAATCTTTCAATATTTTTTTCTATCCCATCCCTCGTCAATTTCTAAAGAATAATTTAGTTAAACTCGTACAATCTTGAATTAAAATTCCAACTAATGACCGATTGAAAGGAATGAGACATAACTCACCTTTCTATTCCGATTTTCGACACCCTGCCGATGGACTTCACAATAAGCATCTGTTTTCCATGCCTCTGTATCACCACAATCACAATAACCCCCTCCACCAGACGTGCTCATCTAAATAGAAAAAGACAGAACAAATAGTGGAAACAAATTTATAATGTGGTAATATACACTCTACACCAACCTCAAATAATGAGCATGTCATATTTGGGTGGATTTTAATTAAATTAAATAATATACTGTACTATTATGCTTTTCTTTTTTCACATTAATTTGATATTGCCAATATTTACTGTAAATCAGCAATGGAGAAATTAGGATAATATTGTATTAATAATGTGACAAAGATGTTTAAATTTGTGGGTTTTTTTTTTTAAAAAAATTAGTACTGTACAGTACTAAATTTTTTTTTTACTACCAATGTAGGATTCTAGCCAGCAAATACAGTTTGTCAGAAAAACAAATTACCGTAGAATGCCGACCAAGAGCGCCCCACCAAGCAAGGGCGCCCCCCCCCCCCCCTATTTCTTGTCAAAACATAGGTATATAGCGCCATCGCTGAACAAGAGCGCCATCACTGCATTTTGACTTTTTTATCACTCTGAAGGAAATCCAAGGGGTATCCAAGCAAGAGCGCCCCCCTAGATTTTTGCTTCCTTTTACCTCATTTAAGGTTCAGGACAGGGTATCCATACAAGAGCGCCATGTAAAAATTTACATGTCACCAGCTGACATTATTATGCTGTGACGTCATTTTTATGTGTTTTATATCATCTCATATATTGTAGCTTTTATGAATAACGTTGAATCCTCATAAGCAGAACGAAAGAGGCCTGTAAATTAAAAAGTAAAAGTTTTAATTTACATGGCGCTCTTACTTGGCACAACCTTTAATTGATGTGTGACATCATGTTTTAGTGTGTACCAGCCATTTTCCTAAAGTTTTGAGAAGCATGTCCAAGCAAGGGCGCCGTTTTGAAAAACAATCTTTTTAAAGAATTCAAAGTGTATCCAAGCAAGAGCGCCATGTCCATTTTGCAATGCATTGTGGTAAATCTAAGGTTTCTTAGCATGGAGCCGAACAAGAGCGCCTCCCCCTTTTCCCCCCAAACGAATGATAAGAGCGCATGCGCCCTTGCTCGGCATTTTACGGTAAATGTAGTCTGAGAGAAGTGGCACACCTGGTCCCCCTTATTTGATTAACACACACACTTTCCTGTTATCAAAAAATGTCACAGCACTCAACAATAACTTTTCAAATTATGGTACTCATGGGCTATTATATAGGCCATAAGTTAGGGTAATAATTTTTAAATAAAAATAGCTTAAATTCAAACAAAATGTTTTTCAAATATAAACAATCACCTAAGAAATGCTTCTTGTGATTAAAAACATTCACTATATTCGCAAATAACAAAAATGCGTGCAAGTTTAACGGAGAAAGGAATTTACATTTAACTTACTAATCCATAGCTGAAATCAGAATTGAAATCTTCAGCACTTTAATTTGTAGCATCGTTAATTACTTTTTTTAAAATGGGTAGTATAATAATAAAAATAAACCATTAAAGAAAATATAATTAAAGTATTCAATTTTAGACGTTTTAGGAGCTGTCAGGATGTATTCCAAACTGCAAGTGTGTACAATAATCTCAAATCAAGTCCATTAATGCCTTCTTTGAATAAAGCTCTCAATGTTTATAGTTATCATGCAATTAAGCAACTTCCTTACATACAGTAAATCACACATTATGAATATTTTTTTTTACATACAGTAAATCTTTAATTTAAAAAATCCGCCTATAAATTGTAACCCTTGAAGTGCTATCAAAGTTTGTTTTCTACATCCAATACATGACTGTGAATCATATATGATTATCTAAATATCACCCAAGAATCTAGTTTATAAAATATGTATTTTGTAATCACACAAAAAGGTATGGGGTAAAACCTTTAGGACCGTGTTTTGGACTTTAATAGTTCTTGCACTTCAAGATTTCCTGTGATTTGTACAACATGTAGTGTGCTATTGAATGAAAGGGTGTCTGTGACTCATGAAATTATTAGATGATTTAAAGCAGGAGCCTTCAACCTTTTTTTGTTTACCGCCCAGTTCAACAGATTTTGGAGAGATTGCAATATGCCACCGCCACCCTGACCTCGTCGGATTTTAAGAGTTTTTTTTTTTAGTTGTCTGGATGTTTTGTTGCCTTCTTGTCGGATTTGATGAGCTTTTCTTTTAGTTGAATTTCATTACCGCCCACCAAAAATCATAAAACGCCTACTGGTGGGCACTAAGTACCATGTTGAAGAACACTGATTTAAAGTCATGATAGACTTTACTCACCCTTAAATCTCTGGTCAAAGTGGTCAAAAATTGATTCTAATAATCATGTATCTTTGACTACATTTCCAAGCAGGTCTAGGTAAGTATTTTTTTTTTTCAAATATTCTTTCTTAGCCAAGTATTAGCCTACAATTATATTTTTTTCAAAGCAGTCATTTTTCCTAGAAATTTACAAACAAAAATAGTGATTGATTATTATACTTGGCAATAACAACAAAAATTAAATTTGTTACTAAAATTGCCCCTAAACATATGATTAAACCGTACCACAGTTAGAAAGTAATGAACCTAAAGGATTTGGATACAGTGGTAGTAATAGTGTATATGCTGCCACCAAATCAATTGCTAATATGTTTATATTTAAAATTACCTTTATTTTCTATGTCATCTTTGAGGCTGGAAAAGTGGCAACTGTGCAAATAGCACAGCCCCACCACACAAAAATAAAATATCAATCATTTTTAGGTTAAGTCATTGTTACACATCTAGGTATTTAATATGTTGTACATACGTATGTATTGATAATAATGAAACGATACTTAAAAGAGAGTTTCATTAAGCAGATGCTGATTGGTCCAGAAGATCGTCTGCTCTTTATGTTTTGAATGGATATGTAGTGTTATGTTTTATGTATCCTGTTATAACTTTATTATTCAATTAATAAATTATTGGAACTTATGTTAAAATAGCTGGATAAATATATTTATTCAAACTTCCTATTGAGGTTGACAGCATATAAGGCATTTTATTGAAAAAGCTATTAAATTTAATAATACAGAGTAGCCTAATATTTGCATCCTTAATAATAATTGCTATCCAATTTCTGATTTTTTTTAAAAAAAAAAAAAAAACTGAAGTATTAAAATAAATTATTTAGTATGACTAAAAGCATTTTTTTATCCATTTGCCACCAGGACCCCAGACATCTTTCCAAATATCCTGACAATATACAACTTGTTTTCATTATAAGGTATGCTCATGTACAGTATTCTTTTTAGGACTGGACAATTTTATTACACCAGCAAATAAAATAATTAAATGAATCTACCTTATATCTATGCTTTTTATGAGCACTCCTCTGAAAGCACTCGATGCACAAAACACAAGTAGGATCTGCACCACAATCTCTGAAAATAGAAACAAATAATGTAAATCAGCACAAGAACACGCAACACTTAATCAGAATATGAATTATAAACAATGGAATTAATCTCAATCATCTCTCTAAAGTAGCTGATGGTTATTAATTAACAACCTCCATTTGTTTGTGTGGATGTTTGAATCCTATTATAAATTTAAATTGTACTATGTATTATTTCTAAGAGATGAAATAACCACATATATGGATTGGTTTTTTTTTTTTAAAAAAAAAAGCCTAAAGATTAAATTTGAATTGCCATGAGCTTTAAGCCCAGAGACTGGCATGTATCGTGATCTCTGATGGGGATATGCTACCCACTAAAATAAATCATTTGTTAAAATAAGGGTTTTTCTTTTAAACTGAAAACAAAATCTAATTAAAAATAAATGTTTGTGCACGACTTATAAAAAATAGTATATACTGTAACGGTAGTTTGCTCCAAATATAAGAATGAGAATGCCATAATGGAGAGAGAGAAGAAAAAACAAGTTTAAATAACAATTTGTGCGGAACAAACTAATTCCAGCTTTAATACAGAGCTAAACTGTTATCAGCTGAGAATAAACTTGATAGTGAGGACTAATTTATTTGGACGGTTGAGATGTGTTTATTTACCTAATGTAGAGTAAATATTAGGTCTTCCAATTATTTGATCATTAGTTGGACAAAAAATAGATCTCAAATTGAGCCTATTTCAATCGTTTTATTTTAACAATACATCAGGCATTCCTCTGTCACTAGTCAATTTAGTCATCGACTCCAAAATGCAGAGAAGTGACTACACAATTTTATTACTAATAGTCACAAGTGAAGAATTATACTGTATA
Organism: Euperipatoides rowelli; assembly: GCA_003024985.2. Taxonomy (NCBI): domain Eukaryota; kingdom Metazoa; phylum Onychophora; class Udeonychophora; order Euonychophora; family Peripatopsidae; genus Euperipatoides; species Euperipatoides rowelli. Next base: position 45,991 of record PXIH01S0000842.1, read on the forward strand.
TCTAAATAGTATTATTTTATTATTCATCAAATATTATTAGTACTGTATATCTCAATACAAACATATATTAAGCTATGTATATAATTTGGAAATAAGATACAGAAGAATAATGAGTATTTCTGACATATTTGATCTGCCAAATTTTTAAACTTCAAGCTAGAGGACCCTTTTGAAGCAATAAATACCTTCATTTATAAAAATAGTAAAAGCAACTAAGAATTTATGGTAGACTGCAGACGAGGAAATACCGAATAATGAAACGTTAGTGACTAATTTCTTTTCAAAGTGACTAGTTTTTATTTTCAGTAAAAGTCAGAAGTGATTAATTTTTATTTCAAGCCAGATAATTATTTTTTTACTGTTTGTACAGCAGTATATTTAAATATTCTCGTCATTCTGATCTGGGTATATATCGTAAATTTTTAGATTTTATAAACATGTAGGTTAAGGTTGAGCATAGTTCACAATGGTTTAACTAATATATTAAATCATACTTTTAAATTTATCCATATACATAAGGACTAGGTCCCAATTAATCTCAATGATTCTTTAGATAAACAATTACTTCTTACCTGCAAGAGTATGTGGGTTCTCCCATTTTAAAAACTTTGCCACATAAATGTGGAGGGTTGTCCTGTTCTTTTAATCTTTTAAGAACTTCCTCTGGTTCTCCATCACAGATAAATTTTTCTAGGGGATAGAAAAGAATGCGTTTAGCCAGCTCTTCATCATAGATTTGATTCAGCGGTTCTGGCCCAGGACTATAAACTCTTACTATGCAGTGCTTCCAATGATCTCGAAGTAAACAACAAAGACGATTACTACCTCCGCTTTTCAGACCCTCCATCCATGACTGAAAGAGATTAAAATAAATATTTTAAAATTCAGGCAAATATGACTAAATATGTTTTAAAATTGATACTGAACATAAAACAGAATCAATGTGTGAGGGGGGGGGGTGAAAAAAGGATGATGCATTTTAAAGGAATCTGAAATTAGTAGTATGGTAAATAACTTTCTCTTAAACTGGATAGTATAAGCAGAGACTCTCCAAGAAGTGTGAACATTTTTTATTTTTGGATATTATTCCTTGATTCTAAGGAATAGGAAACGATATGGATAGCCTACTTTTATGGAAAGTAAAACAAGAAGATAGGGCAAAATGAGAAAATCTCCAATTATTAAAAAAGGAACAATTTGAGGGAATCCTTTCCAATCTCTTCTGAAATATCAGTCTTGCTTCCAGAATTAAAACTGGATTGAAAATAAAAGTATTAATTTAATTAATTGGTACTAAAAAATTATAACTTAAGATAAATTTTAAAACGACTTCCTAGCCAAATTATTCCCTGATCTGAATCATAAATAATGTAAGTACCTAATCTATGATACTTAAAAATTTACATGAGACGGGGAGAGAGCGAGAGAGAGAGAGAGGAGAATAAAATAAAGTTGATTTTGTGTTTTTGTGTCAATATCAGTGCAAATATGAATGTTGAATAAGGATTATCGTTAATGAAAATAACAAACTTCCAGATAAGATTTCAGGCTATTTATTTTTAGTGGACATTTTAAATGTTGGTTAATAGAACATTTCAATTGTCAAAATTGTAATTAAGAAAGCTTTTATTATATACTAATATCTTGCCTGTCCGCAGGGCCGGATTATAGAATAGACAAAAAAGACAAATGCCTTGAACCCGGGATTTTTTGGGGCCCGGAATTTTTTGAAATTTTTTATTTTTTTATTTATTTTTATAACGGCCAAGGCCAATTAAAGAATCATTAATTTTATTTAAATGATACCAAATTAAAATATACATTGCAAATATAATTAAATATTCAATCACAAATATGTACTGGGGTGCTTGAATAGAATTTCTTTACTTTTTCCAATGT